>JABXWE010038414.1:0-17218 GCA_014611495.1 Limonius californicus
AAAGAATCGTGGAGTTGCCATGGCAACTCCACGATTCTCATTCCACCCAGCTTACCCCGGCTCAGCGCGCGTAGCGCTATACACAAGTCTAACATGCCCCACCCTTGAAAAACCCCCCCAACTATGCTACCGAGTCACTCCCGCTGCTCCCGAATTAATTAAAATTCGGGCCACAACGGGAGTCGAACTCGGGTCATGCGGTTGCGAAGCGGACTCTCGCCCACTGCGCCACCCGGTCGCCGACACAATATGTGAGATTTTCCATTCCGTGGGAATTTTTTGTTCGTTCAGATAGTTACTCAGTAAATGTTTTAGAGAACCCACTAATACTATTCCACCGCTTTCAATTAGTTCAACCGCAATATTCCCCGGTCCCGGAGATCCAATCTTCATGTCTTTAAACATTGTTTCATTTCCTCAGCTGTCAAACTTTCTAGACCATTAGTAACGGTAATTTCGGTAAAATTATCCTTAAACATTTACCTATTCGCAGTTAATAGTATCTCGTAGTGCGGCTTTCACTTCTTAAGACTGATTAAACAACAGGATTTATTGTTATTGTTGGTTTTCAGTATTTTACGGTTCGCACTGTACAAGGAGCCCATCAATTCTATTACTGATTTTTCTTATGCTTCTTTAATTTTTGTCGCAGTTCTCGATTTTTTTCCATATATTCTTGATGTTTTAATCAAGCGTGGATACCTTTTTTCTTAAATTAATCAACTGACACAATCAGAAATGTGTAGTGTTTTGGAAGAAACCACAAACAAATAACTAATCAAGAATCACAGCAAAAGCAAAATGAAAATGTCACAAATGAAGAAAAACTGGGATACTACATTTGGAAATAAGTTTAGAAAATCATAGCCAACATCAAATTATTTTTGAACACAAGTTAATTAAAACGAAATGAAGAAATCCCAATTTTATGGATATCTTAATCAGATTTATTAAAGTAAGGGAATTTAGCATTATTACACGCGTACTTTATTATTACATTATTGAAGAATTATTTGCTTTCAGTCGACTCAATTTACTATTTAAATTGGACCTATTTCAAACCGTAGTTTGGTTTATTCGGTTTAATACTAATCAAACATTTCTGTTTTCTACATGTAACTAAATCCCAGAAGTTCATATTTAATTTCCTCGGTATATGATTGAAAACCCAATAATACATTTGTTCATCGAGTCGTAGTCGACGACGAATGAGTGGCTTTAATCCGCGCAGGTGGCTGGGAACATTTTTTCAATTCGATTCTGTTAGCGCTATTGAATTCAGATTGATGTCTAATTAAACTCAAATCGATTCTTGTTAGATGTAAATTCAATGTGAATAGGACAAGATGTCGTTATTCGGCCACACTGATTTCGAATAGAGATCAGAGAAAAGCTAGATTTTGATTGAACTAAATCGAATCGCTTTGAATCCAGATTCAATCGGAACAGTTTTAGAAGTTATAGGTTTGCACCAAGTTCAAATAAAATTTAAGCTGGACGTAAATTTAGAAAGTGAATTTCGATGGATTTGTAATTAAATCCAAAATGAGTTATGTTAGAGCCACATCCAATTCGAAATGAATAAGAAATCATGTAAATTCGTATAAGATTAGTAGAGGATGAAGTTAAAATCTGGAATAAAACCGTTTGAATTCAAATCACATTCCTGCTAAAACTGGTTTGAATTCAAATTATCTCCTAATTGAATAAAAATGGAACAAATCTGAAGAAAATTAGGTGAAATACATGAGGATACATTGAATTCAAATTCAAATCAAGTTAATTCTGAATCAAAGTCAAAATAAATAGCAATTGACCTACAGTGAATTAAGTAAGATCCAAACTGAAACTCCAGTTAGATCTTGAATGCATTAATGCTGATGTAGGCATACTAATTGAACACTTGACATCCCATTGAATTTAAATAGTATTTTTAGAGGATGTCAATTAGTTCGTTTCCGGATTAAATTCAAATCAAATAGATCGGTTATGTAGACCAAAATGTAAAAATTAATTCTCATGCAAATTAGTGCAATTTCTGTTGGAAATACTTATTCTTCTCGACCGTTTTCCAACAAATCGCTTTTATCACGAAGCATTAAAGTGGAAAAATTGAAAGCACTTTATTCATATGTAAATGTACTGAAGCGCTTTTCTTTCACAATACAGTAAAATTTAAATATTTTTTCTCCTACCTGTGCTCGAAATGTTGAACAAGCACAAAACATTGCATGGTTTGAATGTTAATACCGATAAGAGATGGAGTTTTAGATTGTACCCTCCCTAAGCTTTTTATTTGCGAATTTATACTGAGGTTCTTGTAAGTCATACAAGTAGGACGATGAGACTGTTGGAATTTACATATTTTACATAACAATTCCACGTTTGATTCTCTTCGACGTCGAGTCTTTGCATAGTTTTTCATACCGTCAGTATAAAAAAATAGATTTTGTTATTTAACGAAAATGCTCATTTAGGAATTTCAGGAACCGAAAAAGGTACGTTTTGAAATCTGTCTATTCATGGGATTGGGGGCCAAAATAGCACCTCCAAAAATAGCGGTGATTAAAATAGTTGTATTAAAAACACTAATACAAATTTTGAACATAACAAAATATTTAAATAATTTTTATTCGTCAAATATCTATATAATCTGCGACTGTAATTATTGCTTCTAATTGATTACTTATTCTCTGTATTCTATTATATTCGACTGATGGTTTTTTGAAGCATGTACACCGTGATCATATAGAAATTTTCAATAAGGGAGGACGTTATATTACAAATAATAAAATTTAGTTTCTGTAAAGAATCTGGATTCAAAAACATGGATCTTTTTTTGGTCACACCTATGTCCTTTTCTTGGCGTACCTACGTGGTTCTTCCTTGATTTTCATTGCTTTGCATTTACTGACCTTAATTTTCAAATTCTTGTTTTCTATTTTGTCTACTTGTTCCTTTTATTACTTTGATTTACTTAGCATATATTATGCTGGATTTCGTCCTTTGTATTCCATTCTCAGTTATAGGTTTTTTTTGTCTGTACGAGGCTTATTTGTAAACTAATGGCCTTTTAAATGGTACCGCCGAATGAGGGGCGTAGTCAATCATGTACATTATGGGGGTGCTTTAGTGGTTGATAAGATAGCCACACGTCGTTTTACCGTGGTTCTTACATTGTACTCACTTGTGTAATAAAGCACTAAAATGAACACTACAATTGAAAATTCCACCAAGGGTGAAGGGCGCGCCGTGATTCGTTTTCGCCATGCAAAAAATGAAAAAAATTGCCAAAAATTACTATCCAATATGAAAGGTGTATGGTTGAGACATCATGATTGAAGGAAAGGTCAAACACTGGTCTAGGAATTTCAGAGATGGCCGAACAAACGTGCACGATGAAGAACAAAGTGGGACAACTTCTGTTGTTAACGGCGATCTTATAGCAAAAGTGAACCAGGAAATTCTTGAAGATCGGCGTTTAAAGATTTCGGAAATAGCCTGTAATTATGATTTTTCCAAATCGTATTATTACTATGATTGCTACACCTCCTTTCGTCATCTCTATCGTATTTGATTAAAAAAAGTTGTACTAAACCGTTGAAGTGTCTATTAACGCGTTTCTCTATTTATTCTGCGTCTTTTCGGGTTTCATTCTGTGGAAGATGATATTCAAATTTGCATCAAGCGATACGCGATCTTCCTCGCAGTTTATTGCACTTTCAGATATATGCCAACCGCTTTCTGTGCAAGCGCTTTTACTCTTTCTAGTTCCTTTTGACCTATTTTACGATATCTTAAATCTCACATCTTCTTATATCGGCACTTTTTGAGCTATCTTTGAGTGTAACACGGCTTGTCATTCCTAATACATACTTCCATCTCTGCAGCTCCCATCTGTAGTTTTATACTTTGTGATTCAACCTCTGTTTCCGTAGCATAACTGTTAAAATTGGTTAAATTAGTTTTATATATATTTTTCCTAGACAATTTCTGCTGAACATCCTATTATTTGCATAGCTTCTTGTGTTTATTTTTTAGCTTCAGTCAAACGATTCCTATTACTTATCTGTACTCCAACATAGGTATAACTCACCATCTGCTGAAAAATATTTCCATAAATTTGCAATTTACACCTAGGTGGTTCTCGAGAAATTATTACAGTTTTGGTTTTTGCCGTAGTTATCTCCATATTGTAATTCTTGCCTGCACTGTTTATTCAGTGTAAGAGCCTGTTGAATTAAATGATATGCAAATAATTCATCGAAGCACTTTAAAATTATAAGCCTTCTATGTTTTCTCTTATCGGATGTAATAATATATATGAGATACATAATATATTTGTATAAAACAGGTACATAAATCAAATTTACATTTAGGTATGTCCTTATATCTTGGACTTCAAATACGTGCTCTGTAACTGAAAAATAAACTTAAACATCTAGGGCACTTAAATAAGTGTGGTATGCGACGTCACTCTAGCTAGGTATGGAACCCACATGTCCGCAACGCTTGCACGTGTGACTTGGGAGTTTTGCAGCTTTGAAAGGGGGAGACAAAGGGCCGCCGATGACACAATTTATAGCCATTATGTCAGACCTTCCGTAAATTTAAAAATTCCCAGATACTGACATGCAAACTTTGGGACCCATGCCGCCAACAGAGCCTCCGTAAGTTGTTTTCATTGCTACTAGTTGAAACTACATCATCGGAGAAACAAATAATATTAACGTCTTTATTTCCTGGGGGAAACTCGTGCATTTTTTTAACTGTATCCATAAGCTTATTCATCACCAAATTAAATAGAAAAGGACGAAAAGAGTCTTGTATTTTTCTGTTGTACCTTATTCTTGTTGATATTTTAGTCTCGTTTTCTGTGTGTATGACGTTATTTATATTTATTATTTGAGTAGGTGCAGTTCCTTCGCTTTTTTAGAATAATGGAATTGCCCTTGGCATGGTTCCCATTCCACCCAGCTTATCCCGGGGCAGTATATTTGGTGCTATACAAAAGGTCTAACATGCGCCACCCCTGAAAACCCATACCCCAACTACAACTAAGAGGTCACAAACACTGTAACGGTATTTTAGCCTAGGTTGTTCGCAACCCATTTCACACTGGGCTCATGAGTGCACAAATTTGCGCTTCCCTCTCTCTCTCGGCATATAGGAGCTGCGCGTGTTTGACTTTTGGGAAAACAGGATTTCCGGTTGGACATTTTTGCGTCTGGCAGATGCGAACGAATCGTTGCATTAGATTTTTCTCGCTAAAGTGTGTTTCACTTTGAGTTCATCTCGATTTTATGAGGAAATCTAAAGTTATAACGTGATCTTTAGTTGATTGTTAGATGTACGTTATTGGCATTAATGCCGCTTTGATCAACGTTTCGATTCTATTGTAATTTTGTCGGGTCGATCGGAGTTACCGATTGGTAAGTTTTATCCTTTTTGTAAAGTTATGGCTGGCCTAACATTTTTCTAATGTTCGAATTTAGACAATTTAGGGACGGCGAGATTTTGCCGAAGTTTCCTGTACTTTCAATTGTGGGATCTGCTCGTGCGAGAAGTGGTTATCTGCGTTCAAACCAGTTAGTCTGCGAGTGAAAACAGGTGCCGAACACGAGGCCGTTTCAAGAACGTTCGAAATTCCAGATCAAACAGGGAAGTGCTCATTAATTTTAATTTTGATGATTTTGGAGTCGATGTAATTACTCCCTGTTTATGTGTAAGAATTTCTTTATATTACGGGGTAGATAAACTGGGTGGTAATTGCATAGGGTGTTTTTGAATTAGTTTTACGGCTCAATACAGTGTTATCTTAGCGTGTATAATCACGGGAGTTTCACTTGATATACAGAGTAAGTCATCCTGAGCGGTAATAGTGCGTTTTATTCGGGTTTAACGGCGATTTTGACTTGTTGGCGCTTGTTGGGGAAAGAAAAACGCAGTATTTTTAGTTTAGCTCAAATATATTAATTGTTAGATGCTATATTAAGTGAATGTGTGCTGGTAATTGTGTACCGATACAGGATTTAAACACACAAATACTTTAATGTTGTTAATTTGGGTTTATGAACCATTAATTTGTGTTTATGCTGTCATTAAATATCGTTGCTGCAATTGGACTGATTATTTATTGTTTCCCTATCATTGTATTCGTTTAGTAACAAATTAGGTAAGTAATAAACTTGGGGTCCGACTAACCGATCGACATTTGAGTTAATGGTAGTGTACTATTTTTATAAGTCGGTGGCGCCCTTTCAGGTAATTAACGTAAAGTTAATTAGTGTATTTATTCAAGCAAAGCAGAGAACCGCCCATCTTCGATTGAGGTTCCGGAAGGCTATCATTAACCGTATATTTACTTATCTAGTGTGGAGAAATTTCCCTTGGAAATTATAGTCAGGCGTCACAACACCCCGGAAAATGCAGTGTTCGGGAATCGAACCTAAGTGACTTTGATAAAACAGCTTCGAAGTCAAGCGCCTGGGCCACTCCTTTACTGCTGTCTCCGATGTTTCTTCACTAAGGGTGTTTAAAATGTTTCGTTGTTATTATTCTCTCAAAGGATTTCTTGAAGTCAACGAAACATAGGAATATGGAGCTAATAAATTGAATTGCCTTTTGTACTAGTTCCGTTATTAAGAATGTTGCCTCCAAGTGCCTCAGTTTTTAAGAAATTCTTCCTATTCTGCTGCTACTTGTATGTATAATGTTCTGCAGTTGTTCGTGAAACGCGGATGCAAATAATGTTAGCACTAAGTTGGGTAACGCAATTCCGCGATTGTTATCTAGCATTTCCTTGTGCCTCTGTTATTACTGAAGTTGTCGAGTATGGACTAGAAAAGGTCAGAAAACAATGCACCCACATTTTTAGTTATATTTCTCTTTGCGATCTGTTACAAGCAATAAGCAAAACATAGTATGTTAGTGGTTGATAAATAAATGGCATGGAACAATGACATGAAGGTTAAAATCCAGCTATTTAGAATACAGGAGCTACTTTAAAAACATGTTTGTTTGCCAACACAGGTCTCTATAAAATTTTATCTAATCAAATCTATGACCTAGGTCTAACAGTTTATGTCTATTTAGTCTTTGCATGTTTCCAGCGTTGTCTAGTATGTTTAGAGCCAAAGAATAGGGATAATGTTCTAACCCTCCTACCTAGTCGCTTTAAATAATTGGGTACCTGCGTCCGAATGAACAAGGGGTAATAATGCGTTTGTCTACTGCTTGAGGCTCACCGCATCACCACGTGTTACTAATTTGGCACGCGACAAGCGGGTGTGAGAGCAAGGATGCAGAAGCTTTGGCCTTCCACCTTGCAGACCAAACCTCTTCATGGCGTGTAGAGCCTCGCCATTATTATTATTATTACTTTTCACTAAACTTAAGTAGCACATATTTTACAGTGTCAACTTTTAAATCACTCATGAAGTCTGTATTTCTGACAAAATAGGGAGCATCACACATAACACGTAGCACTTTTGAATGAAATCTTTCTATTATCTGGATGTTGGGAGTTAGCTCGTGTACCCCTCCATCCGCCGTCCAAATTGGTTTGAAAACTGCGCTGTAGCCAAGGAGCTTATTAAATATGGAGAGTTTAGAATGTCTACCAAGTAGCCAATAGTGTTTACTAAACTTCATTTCTAGCTGTTTACGTTTTTTTCCAAAAGTGGGGTTTCCAATTCAGACCGTCGCGTCGTCGAGAAGCAGGCCCAGGTATTTTACCTCAGTTGCCTGAGTTAATGGTAGGTGTGCTGTTTATGAAGACTGTTGGTAAACTACCCTTACATTTGATGAAGGTAATATGAAATTATTTGGCTTGATTTAATTTAACACGCCATCTGTTGGTCCACTGCACTACTTGGTTTAAGCTCTGCTGAAGGAGATTTGCCGCTAGTATTGGGTCTTTGTGTTTCATCATAATGACTTTGTCACCAGCCAATGTTGCCATGTGGGAGTCCTGATTTGTAGGTATATCTGCTGTGTAAATGAGCTACAAAATCGAACCAAGGACGCTGCCTTGAGCTACACCTGATTTGATAGCATGAAGTTCTGTTGGATGTCGTCCGAATTTTATTTGGAAGTATCTTCCTTTCAGGTCTGACCTAAGGATAGTATAGAAGGAAGGAGGAAAATATTTTTTTAGTTTGTGCAGTAGACTTGTATGCCACGTTTTGTCAAATGGTTGGCTATCGTCGAGAAACACAACTGCGCAGTATTGCTTTTCTTCGAAAGCCTGGGTGATTGATCTACGACTCTGTCGACCTGCTATATTGTAGAATGGTTTTTCCGAAAGCCAAACTGATGGTCTGGGACAATGTTGTTTTCTTCTAAGATTGACGTTTATCTCCTAAACAACAACTTTTCCAGTAGTTTACCTAACACAGGTAGTAAACTAATTGGTCTGTAGGAATTGATTTCATTTGGAGGTAGCAGCATTCTGGGGTGAACGATGATACATGAATAACAGGCCTTTATTTGTTAATTTTATTAACTTCTATTATATTTATAATATTTTCTATGATTTCACATTATTTCTGTTCTTTCCTCTACAAACACTTTATTGTATCTGTATAATATTATCCGTTTTTCCACCTCAGTTACATTTTTCCGTGTTCTTGTCGTATTCATCTTTATTAGTGGAACCGACTTCCTCTACTTCTTCCAATTACTACTTGATCAACCATCAACAACCTGTTCACCCCTTTGCTGGCTACTGGCTCCTTCTCTGCCACTTATTCCTACTCAACGCTAAGGTAGATCCACGGGAGACCTACAGTTTAACATCAAATCCGAATGACAGAAATTCCAGGGAAGGTTTTTGCATTTAAGATTCCATGGCTTCCAACTGGATTGGGAAATTGTGTGTGGTGGTTCGCGTACAAAATTTTTATGCGCTGCGTAGTCATGCTGGGGAATCGAACCCAAATCACAATCGACATTTTGCCAATTCAGCTACCACCACCAATTACCACGTATTTATTGTTAATTAATTTCTGTTCTTGTCACTATAATTCTACTCTTCTTGAATCAACATCTTTCTGTTTATAAGTTTGTTCTCATTGCGTTAAGCAACTCCTCGATAATGTAATAAACTTTTAGCTTTCATCAGTGGCGGCTTGTACTATAGGGCACAAGGGCATGTGCCCACCCAACCACCAAGATAAACACAGAAAGAAATTCGCATGAAATTCAGTGCATTATTTTAATTTCATTATTTTAACGATGGTATCAAATTTTCCTTCCGCACCACAAGCGCGGCTAACAGCTTCAAAACTATTTTCCGGGGAACGCTCTAATTTGTTCCCCATGTAGAGGTGATTCAGTTGCCTATCGGCTATCTTCGCTATACGCGATATACCAGGCGAATGGGGCACCGAGCACATTGTTCCCGTTTGCAGTCAACGTTAAATCAGACGGATACCCATTCTTGTAAGCAATGTGATGTATAATGTTGAGTTCATTGTTAAAATCATCATCGTCTAACGGAAAAGAAAAAAGCGATGAAAACGAAACCTAAAAGAGGCTAATTTTTGACAAATGGGGTGAATAGAATCAAAAGGGATAGCGTGATCTCTGGTGGTAGATATTCTGTATATCTTAAATTTCAGTTTGTTATTATATTGTGAAACAAGAATATCCAGGAAGGGTAAGCAATTATTATTTTCAATTTCTACTGTGAATTTGATGTTATGATGTAAATCGTTTAAAATTTCCAAACACTGGTTGAGGTTATCTTTAGAACCCTTAAAAATAACAAAAATGTCGTCAACATAACGCATCCAAAGGGCGAAATGTTGTATTAAAAAAGGAAGTTTGAAGATTCTTTTAAATTTCTAGCTAATTCATTATTTTATTTATTTTCACCTATCGGCGTTTGCGGTACTGGTTTTTAGAATGTTTGGTTAATTTAACGTAGCATGCTTCGTATACTTTCTGGATACCAATTTTGATGTTAATTTTTTTAAGCACTTTATGCTAATGCTGTTTTAGGTAAGTTTATTTAAACATTTTCACAATATGTCTCCTTTTGAAGTGTAAGTTTGTATTTCATTTTGAGTCTGAAGATGGGTTATAACTACCCCGAAAACGTTAACTACAATTGTATAAGTTCATTTATTAAATTTTGTGGGAATCGACATTAGTTTTTATTATATTTATTCAATCTATTCCATCTATTCTATGAGTCTTTGGGACTTCAACGAATTTATTAGAAGTATTTAATTTACTATTTTGTCAGAAACAGCTTTGTACTGCCGTTTATCTGCAAATGACTGTAACGTTATTGACTAAAATATAATTCGTCACTCTTAAGAAATAAACGCAACTGCAATACCTATAAAGATAATTATTTTCGTTGTTTAATGCTGCAAAATTTGAATGCAAACCTGGGATTTATAGTACTGCAACAATTATAATTCAGGACAGTTAATTGTTTTTGTTGTGTTATTTTGCTAAAATTAAACTGCGAAACTGGGATAAATTATAAATAAATTAAGTAAAATTTGATGTTTAACGGATATTGCTGGGCTATTGTGTTGGTGAAGTGACGTAGCAAATGCCATGAGTTGTCTAGCTACTTTATGTCCAAGGTCTCTTATGTAATTTTTTTGCATTTTACAGTAGTAATTAATGTATTTATAATTTTTTTTTGTAATTAATTTGTTTCACCACAAGGTAATAATAAAAATAGCAGAAATACAAAACAGACTAATGCGACGTCTAAATACTCGGGGATTCCCTGGTGTGAAAGGGATTCTATTGGGTTTTGCTGATTTTATACTCAATAAAATCCGCCATTGAATGTTAATTCGAATATTTTTATACGTGGTATGGTGCTCTCTTATTCTGTAGTGCTTTGTAATTGAACATTTTAACCGAAGAATACTTGTGAAATGATTGCGATACAGTAAACTATCTATTTATTTCGAAAATAAGTGGCAGGAGGTTAATATAACCTCATACATTGCATAACCTCAACTGTACTAATTATTCTACCAATATAATGTCTGATACTATATACTATATACTAATATCTACATACTGCGAAAAACTACAACAAACAGATAATTCTCTACAAGTACTTTCATAGCCTAATAGTGAATTAAGTAGTAATTCCAGTAATCAAGGAGGAGGGATGTCTCTCGAACCGCGTTTGGTGACCCCAGTGCTTCACGACCAACTAAAATCTTTCCAGCAAGACAGCAAGTTTCAACGTTATCTCACTAGAGACTAACGATAATTTACAAGAACTTACACAACTGGTAGATGATATACCCAAGCTTTCTAATTTTTTACGCTTACGTATGCAAAATTGTTATTTGCCACCACCTCTCGAAGAGGGTGTGTTAAACCAGGAAGCAAGAGACTAACGTTAGTAATAGACAACGATGAAGAATTATATATTAATAGCAAACAAATACAGAGTAAGTACGCGCTTTTCGTATATTTTGAATGTCTTTTTTAATTATTCATTATTTAGAGTTACCAGCTCTGTTGATGAAACTGGTAGTACCGTGGAACAGTTATATAAAATCATGACTACATAAATGATGAGGTGTTTCTTGCAACCGCTTCAATTCCAAGCACTACTTATCAAGACAAAACTAAAGACACTTATGTTCATTAAAGTAAAAAGTGGATAGTTGCAAACATTAAAATGTGAACTATAAATATTTTTATAAAATTTTTAAGCATAGAATTTTTCTTAGGGATGTCTTTACAAATCAAATTGACTCCGCGCCGAGAAGTTGAAGCGAACGGACGTGCTTATACTTGCTCCACGATTGTAGTAAATTTTTTGTGAAGTTTAGTGCGTGATTTAAAACATAAGTGTTCAAATTAAATTAAATAAATTACAGTATTGTACTAGAGCAAACTTTTAGCCAGTTAGTTTGCTCAAATAATTAATAGTAGTTGCAAATTAGATCATTTAGTGACGTTTAGGGCAAATTCCCGCGTGGGTCTAAAAACGGTCGTCGAATAAGAACAAAGAGCTTCCTGTGCTCAAAGATCAGGGCAAGCGTTAGGCTAAAAATAGACTCCAATACGGAGGAAGGGTGGTTTCTCAGAAACGGTTGCAACAGGAAATTCTCGAAATTTACCATATCTTGCCATATCTTTTATTTGGTGTATTTCAATAAATTACTTCATAATTCTTAAATATGAATAGGTCTGCTAGCTTAGTGGTTTAAACTTAGTTGATGCATTTATTTACCCTAGTTTTAGTTAGCCAATTCATTCATTTTGTTGCCAGTAAGTTTATTCTTTAATTCAGTGTAGTTTTAGTTGAATGTGTGAATAATAAGTGGAAAAAATAAATAAATAATTGTTCATAATTGAAATCATTGTTATTACGCGTGTAGGAACCACATAAAATTACGCTACTAAAAATCGATTTATTTCTCCAAATTTCATAGCTAGAAAAGGTAGTGGTGATGGGAAATATTCTGTTGGTGAGTTATTAACAAGAATTTATTAAGAAAAAATAATAATAATAAACATAATTTATAACTTCAAATAGAAGAAAAAAGACCTACTGATTTGCGTTAGTGGATTCATGTATGTCGTCTAGTTCATTAGCATTATTAATCCACTAGTGATAGTTAGCTAAATCGCTTTTCTATACGTTACAAGATCTTCTGAATAAGCATTCCAGTCGTACGGATTGCGCTTATAAGACGAGAGTGCGCACGGACGCGGTTTAGGACAAAACAATGCACGAGAATTATTCAGGGGGAGAGGACCAAGGGGGAGGACTGAGGGAGTACCAACGATCAACGGAACCAGCGACCACCTCCTACTGCTGCTGATGCTGGGGTGCTAGTTCGGCTCGATAGGCGGACCGATCAAAGGGGACAAGGCGGAGGTCAGCAAGTAAACAACGAAGAAACCAGCAAAACGAGGGTGCGAGGAGGAGAACAGCTCAGTGATCAAGCAGTCTAGTATTGTAATCTAGTCGAAGCTAATAGATATTATAACGGTCCCGGGTGCGTACTCAAAATCTCATTGATGCATAGCTTACTAACTACCCGGTGTTGCAACAGCGGTGCCTTGCGGTATACATTGCAGGCATGCTAACGTTGTGCAATGCCCCACCCGATCCCGCCCTATCCCGGAAATTCCAACCCACCTTACTGGCATGGGGTGGGCCTGGCGTATCCAGGATCGACTCTCGAGTCAGCTCCATGTCAGATGATGATGATGATGATGGATGGATGTCTTTACAAATCTATCCCAAAGGGTTGTTAATATTAATATCCTATACTTAATGCAGTAAAATGTTTTTGAATTGAACTTCTATAGCACCAAAAATTCCCCCGAGGGGAGACTATATTTAGCTTTAGTTTCAAATTTATTGCTCCTCTACAATTTATAAGACATAAGTTGTGTAATTAAAAATTTACTTGGCATTGTACAAACGCGAACATCATGTACAATTATAGAGGAGGCTAAAATAAAATAAATTCTTTCACTACAGTTGCACTGTTTTGTGACTTTAAAATTAAAATATAAATTCACATACTGGGATATATTACATCAGATCAAATTTATGAGTATTAATCAGGATTTAAGCATAATTAAATTAGCGGCACTTGCTATGGTTCATTAAACCAAGTCCTGCTATAAGTCTCAGCATAGATTTCAACCTTGTGAAACTGTAGCCTATTCAACCAACAATGGCAAACTAAGAATAATTATGTATAATCACTTTTAAGTAACACTGAAATATGGCTGCTGTTCACAGCGCAGCAAATGTCCAAAGACACACACATACAAAGAATTTTCTTTTTAGTATACATTGCCTATGTATACTTTTAAAAAGAACGCGTCAATTACGCCTATTGTGTAGGCAACCAACTATACCGACAACTACAAAACAAATAAACGTCACGGTAGTTGTGAATTATTTGAGTATGAAGGTTATGTTGATGCAGTGTTTATATTAAATAAGTATTTCACCCTGTATATAGGACGCAAATGATGATTTATTTGTTAAATACAAAAATCGACAGGGTGATGTTTCTGTAAGGTCCGTGAACATTGTACTTCCGTTGTACAACAAAAATACATCAGCGGCAAAGTGGTGTAATGGTCAGCATAAGTGCCTTCCAAGCAGTTGATCCAGGTTCCAATCCCGGCCATGGCAAACTTTTTTTTAATTATTATTTTTTGTTATAACTATTAATTATGATTTCTTCAACGTAGCATAAAATATTTCATTTCATTTCTTCGGTTAAAACGTGATTACTTTTAGTTCTTATCTTATGGGAATGGAATACAAGGAATAGGTCTTTCTGGATATTTTAGTGAAAATAAGTCCCTCACAGTTCTTAAGCTGTTACCATTTTGATACCACATTAGAATTTCCACTTTTTCGTCTTTACTGTACATAGATGGTTGTATAAAAAATGCAAGAAGACACTAAATAACGATTCATTTTATTTTTTAACCTTGAATTAATTTGATTGTTTTGGTCACTGCAGGGTTTAGTTGTCTGTATAGTTGGTTGCTTACACAATAGGCGTAATTGACGCGTTCTTTTTAAAAGTATACATAGGCAATTTATACTAAAAAGAAAAATTCCCTGTATATAATATGTATACAATATTCTGAACGTTTATAGTTTCTGCTTCTATTCTTAATTTCTCATTAATTATCGTCTTATCTCGTCAGTGTTTGTATTTTGTGCTTCCTATCCATTTAATATTACACCAATTATTATGTTCATACTGATACAGCTAAGGTTGTTTTTGCTATTATACGGAAAATTTCACACCAACCCTTATATCTAATTAACATTCTAAAACTGCAACAATTTTTTGAAAAATATCACGTTTGTCGCCAAATCAGACTAGAAAATTAAAATCTACTTTGAATACGTTACCAGTTGTTAAAAATACAACATTCAAACTTTGGATATGTTGAAAATCCCATGAGTCTAAATTTTGAATTTAAAATCTAGCTAATTATTGCTGTCTGTCATTCGCTCTCCTCTCACAAATAGTTCTCGCTTTTACTTGGATTGTTCCATTGTTTGTTGCACTTTCATATAATTGATGCTATAGAAAGAGCAATTAGCTGTTCTCTTTTGATTAAAAGTACGGCTGTTCATGTGGAAATTAACTGTTAATTAAGGGTGGAAGGAACCAAATTTTAAACATTAAAGCATGGTTCAGATTCATAATTATAGGGAAGTCCAGGTGAAGGCGTTGCCCAATTTTCAACTTGAGTAAACGTTAGCCTTCCTTCAAATACGTGTTTAATAAAATCGAATTAGGATGCTTTGACGGCCTGAAAGTAAACATTCCACCAATTTCCAGTGAGCCAATATTCGCGCCTTACGTACACACGTTTAATCGTAATTTCCGTTCGGCTCCTTGAACGCCGAGCTTTGGAACTGCCGAAATCGGTTCTATTAACAAATTCTGTGTTTGTTTAGTTTGTTGCTGCAGGTAAGTTGGCTGCTCTGCTGTTGCCGGTAATTAAATTCTGTGAATTGTGATTAATGAAGTTTGTGGAAGCCGTAAATGCGCCAACGTGTTTAACCTGGAGGTTAACATTGGTTACAAATTGAGTAGCGTCTGTTAGGTAACAGGATAAGTGTATTATGCATTGCTGGCAGGTGGTCGGGCCAGATTTGCTAAATAGATTGGTGCTTATAGCCAAACTATTATTCGCCAAAGGGCTGCTTAAGTTAGTTAGAAGTTTGTGTAAACTTCAGCCGAAGTACTTAGATGCAAATTACAACGTGCTTCACGGGCTATACACTGAATTAATTTTCAAAACAATGTCGGGTCGTAATAATGCACGAAGAAGAAACTTTTCAACAATGATCAGCTTATGCAGCGTGCTTAAAAGATCACTGTCATCGTGGGAATCTACTAAACCCCAAGTATAAATGTTACAGTACGGTTACATGAGAAGGATTGTTGAGGATTAATTTAAATTCTAGAAGTTTCCCTTAATTTTCAGCAGATAATTATACATTTTGTTTTCATTGTCTGTGTGTAATAATTTTGTTTATAAAAGGCTATAAAAATTTAATTTTTCATATTTCCATATAATATTATAAACTCTACTAAGTATTGGAAAATGTTCCACTGATAATTAGACAAAATATGTGGTTGCATTCAACAACATGACAGGAACTGGAGAAGAACCAACGCTCGCGGACATTATGTGTAAATTGATACAAATGGACAAGAAAATGGACGACACGAACGCCAATATTATACAACAAAAAAACCAAATTAAAAAAATGGCGAATATCATAAAGCAACAAGAAATAAGAATACAGATGCTGGAAAATGAAGTAGTGAAGAAGAATCTTATGATTTTCGGAATTCCAGAGGAGGAAAATGAAAATACAGAAAAACTGAAAGATATATTCTTGACAATAGCAGGAATGATCGAAGTAAAAATACTAGAACATGAAATAGACTCTATAAACAGAATAGTCAGCCGAAAGGAAAGCGAAAACAGGCCAATTAAAGTAGGACTAACAACAAAAATAAAAAACACTTAAATTTTGAAAAAATTAAACAAACTAAAAGGTCAGAAGTATGGATAAAAGAAGATATGGACAAAACAACAAGGGATATAAGGAAAAAGCTAATTCCACATATGATAGAAGCCAGAAAAAAAGGAGCGAGAGCAGTTATTATTAAAGACAAGCTAATTATAAATGGAGAGGAATGGAAGGCTGAAGAATTGATGGAACAAACAGAAGTAGATATTGAAGAAGAAGAGTACGAGACAGATAACGTGGATAGTAAAAAAAACAAAGAAGGCAAAAAAAGAGAAAGATCTACAGATGAAGAGGGTGAAAATTCTACCACAGGGACAACCCACCAAGAAGTAGGGAGCAGACCACAACGGCCACCGGTCACAACGGCCACCCGGAAGTTTGGCCGTTGTGGTCGTGTTCACAACGGCCACCGTGGCCACAACGGCCACCTCTCCTTTTGACCACAACAGCCACCTCGACCACAACGGCCACCTACTATCTAGACCACAACGGCCACCATGGCCACAACGGCCACTTCTCCTTTTTACCACAACAGCCACCTTGACCACAACGGCCACCTAACCTCTTGACCACAACGGCCACCGTGACCACAACGGCCACCGACGCCTGATCGACACATTGTTACCGACGCCGACCACAACAGCCACCTTGACCACAACGGCCACCTACTATCTA
>JABXWE010038416.1:0-20569 GCA_014611495.1 Limonius californicus
ATATATACAGGGTGATTCATTAGCCTCTTTACAAACTTTGGCAAGGAAAACTAGACGTAATTTCACGAAGAAATGTTATGAATGTTATGTATATGAACGTATCTTTCTTTGTCAAGAAGTTATAGGGTTTCTAAAATAATTATCTTGAACACTAATGAGTAATTATATTTTAAGAAAATTAGAAACATTTATTGTAACAAACAGAAAGCAACATTGAAACTGCAGTAAATATTCAAAAATTAGCCCATTCTCCTGAATACACAACTGGCAACGACGAACTAAACTCTCTTGCACGCGTAATAAATTCATATTATTTCTAATATGAGTTTCAGCGTCATTCTCTGCAATAATTGATGTCGATCATTTATTTCCACGGCATAAACAAGTTGCTTGGAAGTGACCCCATAAATAAAAATCCTAACGATTTAAGTCGGGTGATCTAGGTGGCCATGATATATATATATTTATATTTGGTTGGATTGGATATCGTGGTTTTCAAGTAGAAATTGCTGTTATGATGAGAAAATTTATTCGGGGTAATTCTACTACTTTTTAAGTATCGTTGGTAATTTGGGGTAAATTTAGCAGTCTTTAAGAACGTCTGTAATTGTTAACAAGTTTTGTGACTAATTTACCCCAAAGAGACTTCAATGTTTATATTTATTGTGCACGAATCATTAAACCTCCAAAGTACAATAATTATACCAATATTTATTGTGTTTTATGACGGAATTACCCCAAACAAAATAAATGTTAAATAGGGTTATATTGTTGACAAAATGTTGTTTTGATAGTTTTAGGTTAGGTTTGATTTCAAATTATTTCTTAGTTGGTACATAATTTTCAGATGAAATTCAGTCTGTTGTTATTATTACAAGTGTTTAGTGGTGGCTTTCATTTAACTACAAAATAAATTATGATTTTGATGCTGGTATCATAAGGAAATCGTACTACAATTGGGGTAAGTCTGACAACTCTGGTTTAGGGTATCTTTGATGAGAGATATGTAATTGTTTACAATTATTCTGATATAATATTCACAAACAGTACATTGTACTGTTCCACATATCTTCCTATTAGTTACGGAATATTCGGAAGAATTCCAACTTGTCAAAAATATTCGTGTTATGTAGCCAAAGAAAAGAATAAAGTTTGAGTGTTAAAGAATTCCATATTGTCAAAGGAATTTTAAGCTTCAAAAGTTAGATGTCGGATTATTTTGATTGGTGTAGAATTTAAACAGTAGATGAAAAAATAGTTTTGCTGTTGTTGCAATAAGAAAATTGTGTTCTACATGCACGTTGCTTTACAAGATAATTGTTTCGTTAAAAAGACGTGCATGAACGTAGTTGCATATGTAATTAAATTATTTAATTAATTAAGTGAAGCAAATTTTGCTATGGAAGGGTAATTAATTTTGTTTGTTCTATTGGCATTCTTTTGGAATAAATAGAAATTGCTATTTTTAAATAGCAGTCTATTGTTTTCAACTTTTTCTAGATGTATATGTGTGTGGGATAAACATCTTCACACAGTCGGGCTCGCAAAGTGTATTATTATATCTAACAATTCAAAAGACTTAGAACTACAGCAACGAGTATGTAATTCTTTGTGTTCGCCCTCGGCAATGGCGCGGAAAACGGCCAGTCTCATCCATGAAACCTGACTATACGAATAGCGGTTGCGGGAAACACTGGGGCCGTTTCGTCACTAACCCTTTCACTTCTGCACATGGGAAAGAAGGTAATGAAGAACGAAGACGCCGCGTTCTTGTATCTGGATGAGTGGTACACGTACGCAACTCGGCTCGGGTCAAATTACAGGTCAGTCCGGTCAGCTGACCAACAACGGCATTATACACCACTCGTTTACCTCTTTGGAGCTGCCAGAAAAAAATTACCATCGTTTTTAAAATGAACCCGAAAATTGCGGCTTTATCTTCATTAAATTGCGGTTTGCGCTCTTGTTAAAAAAATTTCCCCAGCTAGAGGTTGATATCCGAATATAAAATATCTTACACGTAGGTAACTCGATACACCTTGAGTAAGTTGGATAATTTATTTTTTTGGAAAAGGCGCCTTCTTTTATGTATATTTTATGTCCCTCCGGGTTCATTATAAACAGGTTCATTTATATTAATGAAGACATCGTAACCATCATATTATTTTTTCGAATATTCTTTAGAGGACATCAAAATTTTATAATAGCCCCGTAAAATGGCTATCTAATGACGGCTACCTGGAATTGACTATTAAACCGTTTTATACAGGGCGATGTAAAAGTATCGAACATTGGTAGGCAAATGTAAAACTGATCTTATGTAAAAATGGTTCTACTACATATGTATTGCCGCCTTTTTATACATTCGGGTTATTTTTATACATACGGTATGGTTAACAAAGTTTTTGATTATGGTTGGCCTTGGAAAACCATTAACAATCATATTTAAGTTTTAGCTTTATAATTATTAATAATCAAAAGAAAGCCCACTTTCTGTAATGCTTTTTACTGAATAATTTAAAATATTTTCATACGTTTTTGCTAATAAGTAGTTGCCATTAGACTGCTTGTTGAATCTGGATAGAGTCTTGAAAACTGTTAGTAGGTAGTATAGGTATCTGAGATAAACTTATTATTTCATTAGTGAAATCTAACAGCATTCAATCAATTAAAAATTCTGTAGAGTGTAGAGCAACGGTGTATAACAAGTATATTTAAAAAATGCACTGAACATACCTTTACAGTTTCTTTACGTTTAATACATGCTTGCATAGATACGACAATTAGTAATGTTTCGCCATAGTTACGTTAGGTGATATTAAAAAAGTGTATCTTAACTGTCCAGCTTTATGTTTCAAAGGTTTAAGTGCGAGCATGTTTATTACGTCATTTCTGATCGAGCTCAATTATGTTTAAATTGATGTGTTTTTGTATTTCTTAAGAATTGCAAAGGTGTTTTCAACGTAAAAATATAGAGTGGTATTTTTAGCACATCATTGTGATGTATTATTGGACGGCGGTTTGCGGAATTCTTAAAAAATAACGCAGTGATGTTTAGATATTTGCACAATTTTCTTCATTGAGTGTGTTATCTCTTACGAGATGTAATGATCTTCTCTCCTATGCTTGTGTTGCGCGTTTAGAGTGCCGCAGACATAGAGAACCTACAGCTTAACGAACCGGAAGTGCTAACACTTCTACTCCAGAGAAGATTTACCTGGCAGAATACCTCGCTGGTTTGCCATTGCCTTGCGAGGGAGAACGGCCGTTAAAAATCCGATGTACCGGTACTGGGAACTGAACCCAGGACCTTCAGCGTAGAAGTCTGACACGTTAATGTCTAGTCCATGGCCGTATTTGTACAATACTATTTATTAAACATTGGGAAACTATTTGTGCAAAATCTACCAAAGATTTTTATACTTACGGCAACTCTTAGTACGTACAATATACATAATTCAAGCAACTTATAGAAGTTCGAAATAGTTCACATTATAATTTATGTATTCAGATATAAATATTTCTTGTTTTTGAGTGAATATTGAAGCAATTAAACATTCCTTGGTGACCCTCAAAGAATTGTATTCAGGTTATAAACCGCCTGATTTACGTAAAGCTATTTTGTTTGTTTTTTAGGTCGTAATAAACTAATAACATAGCGGATGTATCTATATAGTACTATTTATTAATCTTTTCTGCAAAGTGTCTTAAAGAACGTCGTTTGTTTGTCAAGCAATCTGAGCGTCTACGTTCACCTTGTGCAGCGTTATGTTAGCAACTTATAGGAGGATCGTAACAGGGGTCTCGATGGAGTAGTGCGAAAACGCGTTGCCACTCGAGGCCACAGCGAAATTCAGTCGATCCGCTGGGGCGTTCGAATCCCGACTGGGGCGATCGCATTTCCCTTAGTTACGTATAGGGTGCATGTTGCATGAATGAAGTGTGTAAGGGACGCCCGCACCCCCCTGAAGTAATGCGAAAGCGGTTCCGGGGGGGGGGGCGGTTGTATGAATGAATGAAAAGAAAAGGAGGATCGTAACAAAGTCACTTTCTAATTTATATATTCAAAAATAAAAATTTTGTGTGTTATATAAATATGAGTGTAGCCTCTTACTTACTTCTAATAACTGGTAGGTATTTGTATTAGGTTATAAATAGATTGACTTAGATAATGATACGCTATATCTTTTTCCATGTTCCAACTGTACCAAAAATATTGTTGATTGTCTATACTAACGGAGTAACAACTCAATAATTAGTTTTTGAAAATAGTACTATGGAAGTTTCCATGACATGTGATTAGGAAGTTTTTTTCTCTCTCCAAACACAAAAGTTATACATAATAAAGCTAATTGGTTTGTTTTCCAAACTATATCTTTTTTTTTAACATTTTCTGGATCATACTGTATTAATACCGAGTATTTTCTTTAAATGGTGCCATAGAACAATTTTATGCCACACGATTATAAGGAAGTTGTAGTTATTGTACAGATAATTCCTTTATTTTCTAAGGGAGAGCTTTCTTGAAAATTTTCTGTTATACACTGTATTAGCAGTATAGTAACCGTAGCGCCAGTTTCAAATTCTTTAATAGAAGCTTTTCGATGTCATACGATTAGGAGGTTTTCCTTTTAACTTTCAAGTTATACACTCGTCAACAGTTTTTCCCATGGTCATTCTTTACTGTATTCTGTTGGCCATACAATATCATAACTATTATACGATCAGTATTTTTTTTTTGTAATAATTTCATAGAAGAATTCCTATGTCATCTCATTAAGACGTTATTTCCTTGTTCAAACTGTAATATTTATACACCCTTAGATAAGAATGTTTCGAGGAAAGCTTTTGCCCCACCCCGTATATCTTCTTACGTCATCCAGCCTATTTAAAGTCGGGACGCCATCCCATCTTAAGTACGACCAAAAACTACGAAACTAAACGCAAATGAGCATTGCAGACGCCAGGCTCTGTCTCATTAATTTCTCACAGTACATTAGTTTTTGCTTTGAAAGCCGGCGTTTAGAACTTTCGCTCCTCAATCGTTGAGCTTACGGTATATGAGCGAAGAAGAATCTTCAATAATCGAGAGTCAGACGAAACCAGTTAGGTGCCTTAAAATTAGTTTTGTGCTCCTCGTTCACGTTAGCCTACTTTTCCGAAAGAATTTGTTAGAAAGTCCATTATGACTAGTTAAAAATGTATTCCTCAAGCTTTTCTAATATGCCTTTGTCAATTTACAGTTTGTTTCTTTAAGACCTGAAGGCGCGTGATTATGACTGAAATAGGTTGTTAATGATGCTACAGCAAAGAAAATATTTATATTTGTCAGTGAAGCTTTTCAGGCTTGAAACATTCAAATCAACTGAAATCGATAACTTCCTACATATTTGAAAGCGGTTTCAATTTTTCTGAAAATGGCTTGAAATTGCCTCATTAACAACATTCAAATTCAAAGAAATTTCGGTTTATTTTAGATTATCGAAAGTAATCCTAAACACAATGCATAAAATTTTAAAATTGTGTTAAATAATTCATGCTTTTAATAGGTAATTATATAATGAAAAATATAGAACAAGTAATTTTAATGGCTTATATAATCCAGTTTCATATATTTTTGCTACTAAGGCTTAACACCACGCTAGATATTGAGGAACCTTTCTATATAATGGAGTGGTAAGGAATCTTTCCACTTATTTAAGCTGAGAAGTATACGTTAGAAATACTGAGTATATTCTGAAATTGCAGTTGGGATATAATTTGAAATTTCTACTTATAGTTAAAATTGCGACACTAAAGTTGTATAAAGTAAGTGTTATGTGGAAATTAAGTTTTGGCACTCATAGTTAACATATAGTTTGGAAGTAAGAGTCAAAATTTTGAGCTTAAGTTGCTGTTTTTATTATCACGTGAAATTTTAAGATTAAAGTCGTTAATGCAATATTAAAATTGCAATTTCCACGTAATTTCTATATGGAAGTCAACATTTCCAGTTTAAAGTTGAAAAATGGATATTAAAGTTGATATTCCTAATTTAAATTGAAAATTGTAAATTTACAGTTGACAGTTTGGAGGTTTGCGTTGACTTTTTCAGTAGATAGCGGAATTTTACAGTTGCAATGTGAGGTTAAACTTTAAATTTTGAGGTTAAATTTCAGATACAAGATTTTAATTTCGAAGTTCAAATATAAATTTTCTCAATTAAACTTACAAATATTATATTGAATTTAGAGTTTGCATTTCGTTTGAAAGTGTAAACCTTAAAATTATAATTGTAATTTCATGTTTTAGAGTAAATGTGAAATTTGGAGGCTAAAGTGAACCTTTTGAAATTTTGCGGTTGGCGATGCTGTTGTCAATATAGATAATCAATTTTTATTTGGAAATTGGGGTAAAAGTAAACATTCAATACAGAAATTTCGATGTGGTTAACGAAATTTCTATATTGAAGTTGATATTAATTAATAACTTTGAAAGTTTCGAGTACCAAGATTAGTTCAAGTTTAGATCTATATTGCTAACACAAAGTGTTAAGGTTGATTGGCAAATTTAGATTAACATTTACATTTTGAGGTTAAACTTGAAATTTCCAGGTTTGAATTTGATAATTCGATATTGAAGTAAATCTTAAGTTAAATTAGGAATTCGTGATTTAACAGCAAATCTAGATTTGGATCTCTAGGCTAAAGTTGAAATTTTCAGGTTTAGGTTTAGCTTTACAATATAGAGTTGAAATTAAAGTTTACAGATTGAGGTTAGTTTTGAAATAATGGGCTTATAGCTAAAAGTTATGGTGGAATTTCGATTTGTGGGTAGAAAACTTCAAGTTCATTTTACAAATGCAACTTCAAGTTAAAATTCAATTTCCAGTTAAAGTATTACTGAAGTTTCCAGCTTGAAGTTAAGATTTCGGATGTAAAACTAAATTTATAATTTATAGTGCTTATGAAAAATAACGACGTTTTGATTTACAGGTAGACATTTTTAGATGAACGCCAAAGTTAATATTTACAATTGCAACTATAACTTAAAGTTCAAATGGCAGTTACAGCATTATAGAAATTTCGAACTTAATGTTGAGATTTCGTATGTGAAATGAAATTTAGAAATGAAAGTGCTTATAAATAATAAGAAAAAATTTAATTAAAAGCCGAAGTTAAAATTTGCTATCGCAATTTCACACTAAATTTCATATTCAAATTTTAGTTACAGTATTGTAGAAATTTCCAGCTTAAAGTTGAGATTTCTTTATGTTAAATTGAGAGTTTAAAGTGTTTAAGAAAATAAGGACGTTTTGACTGACAGGTAGAAATTTTTAGATAAATACCGAAGTTTAAATTTACAATTGCAATTTCAAGTTAAAGTTCAATTTCCAGTTACAGTATTATAGAAATTTCGAATTCAAAGTTAATATTTCGGGTGTAAAATAAAATTTTTAGTATAAAGTGCTTATGTAAAATAACAATTTTTAATTTATAGGTGGAAATTTTCGCCGAAGTCTAAATTTACAATTGCAATTTCAAGTTAAAGTTCAATTTCCAGTTACAGTATTATAGAAATTTCGAACTCAAAGTTAATATTTCGGGTGTAAAATAAAATTTTGAGTATAAAGTGCTTATGTAAAATAACAATTTTTAATTTATAGGTGGACATTTTCGCCAAAGTTAAAATTTACAATTGCAATTTCAAGTTAAAGTTCAAATTTCAGTTACAGTATTATAGAAATTTAGAGCTTACAGTTGGGATTTCGTTATGTAAAACGCAATTTAGAATTTAAAGCGCTTATGAAAAATACAGACATTTTGACTTACTGGTAGAAATTTTAAGATAATAGCCCAAGTTTAAATTTACAAACACAATTTCAACTTAAAATTCAAATTTCAGTTACAGTATTATAGAAATTTCGAGCTGAAAGTTGAGATTTCGTATGTAAACTGAAATTTAGAATTTAAAGGGAATATGCAAAATAAAAAGAGTTAAAAGAGGTTTTCTAACGTATACAGAGAGTGTTTTGATTCTATTTTTACTTTTTAGTTGTTGTTTTAAGGGCAGTGCCCTACACGAGTGCAATTTATTCCGTGGCCAAATCTAACGCTATTTTCATAACTCAATCTGATTCGGTTTTACATGTACACGTTTTTCGTGTTTCCAGGATTTGCTCAACAATGGGCTTCGATATTATCAATTTATTTTCGGTTCAAGTGGCGGAAATGAAAATATTTACATTGGAAATGAAAGTGTATCACGGACTATTATTCATAGCTAAACAAAGCGATTGCTGTTTTCAGGTATTATTTGGGCTCACCTTAGTGTGCGTACGTGTGTACATATTATTTAGGCGTAGGCAAATAAAGGCCCGCGGGCTTATCTACCCCATTGTTGCGAGTTAGTTCGTCTTAAAATTGTCCTATCCGTTTGTTGATCTTGCAAACAGTACTTTACATTTCAATACAGAAACGTGTTCTAATTTAATTTATATTTTGCGTGCGGGCGTGCGCCCACGTATTCCAATAATTTATTTCCGTTAACTGTCCATATCCATTTTAAAGAAACGAAGCTTTTGCTTGATAAATGTTGGCGTGCGAAGAAGTATTGGACATTGTATATTGTATTTTTTTAGATTTTACACCCACTCTCTTAATAAATCGCAAAATACATGTCGCACTGTCATGTGTTGGTATGCATTATACGGTATGGTTATTTTAATTTTGTATCTATGCTCCGACAAACAATGTCGATGTCTTAGCTTAATCTACACCATCAGTTGCCTATGTAGTTGAGTATGGCTTGGGAAAAACTTTGGGGAGAAGGCATGTATCCTCATTACGGTAAGCGATATATAATAATTTATATCTATGCGGGAGAAAAGTAAAAAAGTGATAACTACAAAATAATACATATTCAAGGTGTTTTAATTTCTAGTTTTTTAAGCTGATGATATATAATATATAAATAAAAATAAAAATAAGGTGCTTCACAGTTAAAGCAAATGATAAACATGTTCGTTTGTTTGTTTGTTTTGATTGGGCGAGATCTATGTTTAGATTTTTTAAGCAACTCTTTGCTGTTTATCGTGCTACATATTGCAGTGGCACGAAACCTATGCCTTTACTTCTTTTCCGACATAAGACTCATTTATAGATTTTTCCTCACCAGAAAAATCTCATCGACCTCAGCGGGGATTGAACCCGTGTGTATAGGATATATAGACAAGGGTGCTAACCACTAGACCGAGGCCGGCTATAAACATGTTTATTCTGAATTTGTTATACTCATATCTATTCCTCTCTGTGTGACGTACAACTACAACAAAATAACAATCTGAAAATGCATTTTAAAATGTTCGGGGAGAAGATACAAACCTTTCTTGTAAATTGCAGGGAGGAATGACTGCCATATCCTGTAAAAGTATAATTCAGGTTTTGAAAAAAGCTTGGACAGTAGAAGAAACCTGGTTTCTGCTTCTAGGAAGAATCTATAATGGTTGGTAGCAGAAAAGCCTTCTGACCATGAGGTGTTGCGTTAAAAATTTATGTTAGACGTTTTGAACAAACCTTCAATGAAAGGATCAGCAATTCAAAATTTGTAACCTCAAAGACGCTATAAAAACCATACAAATCCACGGAGGAATGACTGCCATATCCTCCAAAAGCATAATTGAGCTTCTAAAAAAAGTTTGGACAGTAGGTAATACTGTATTAAAATGGTCTACCTTAGAAGAAACCTGGTTTCTGCTTCTAAGAAGAATCTATAAGAGTTGGTAGAAGAAAAGCCTTCTGACCATGAGGTGTTGCGTTAATAATTTATGTTTCGATGTTTTGCACAAACCTTCAATGAAAGGATCAGCAATTCAAAATTTAAAATCGCAAAGACGCCATAAAAAACATACAAATCCAGGGAGAAATGACTCCCATATCCCCCAAAAGTATAATTCGGCTTCTGAAAAAGGTTTGGACGGTAGGTAATACTGTAATAAAATAGTCTACCTTAGAAGAAACCTGGTTTCTGCTTCTAAGAAGAATATATAAGGGTTGGTAGAAGAAAAGCCTTCTGACCATGAGGTGTTGCTTTAGAAATATATGTATAGACGTTTTGAACAAACCTTCAATGAAAGGATCAGCAATTCAAAATTTAAAACTTCAAAGACGCAATAATAAACATACAAATCCAGGGAGGAATGACTGCCATATCCTCCAAAACTATAATTCAGCTACTGAAAAAAGTTTGGACAGTAGGTAATACTGTAATAAAATAGTCTACCTTAGAAGAAATCTGGTTTCTGCTTCTAAGAAGAATCTATAAGGGTTGGTAGAAGAAAATCCTTCTGACCATGAGGTGTTGCTTTAAAAATTTATGTTTAGACGTTTGGAACAAACCTTTAATGAAAGGATCAGCAATTCAAAGTTTAAAACTTCAAAGACGCAATAATAAATATACAAATCCAGGGAGGAATGACTGCCATATCCTCCAAAACTAATTCAGCTACTGAAAAAAGTTTGGACAGTAGGCAATACTGTAATAAAATGGTCTACATTAGAAGAAACCTGGTTTCTGCTTCTAAGAAGAATCTATAAGGGTTGGTAGAAAGAAAACCTTCTGACCATGAGGTGTTGCTTTACAAATTTATGTTTCGATGTTTTGAATAAACCTTCAATGAAAGGATCAGCAATTCAAAATTTAAAACCTCAAAGACGCAATAAAAAACATACAGATCTAGGGAAGAATGACTTGTCATATCCTCCAAAAGTATAATTCAGCTTCTAAGGAGAATCTATAAGGGTTGGTAGAAGAAAATCCTTCTGACCATGAGGTGTTGCTTTAAAAATTTATGTTTAGAAGTTTGGAACAAACCTTCAATGAAAGCATCAGCAATTCAAAATTTAAAACTTCAAAGTTGCAATAAAAAACATACAAATCCAGGAAATCTTGCAAAACCCTGCAAGAAAATAAACAATTTGAGTAGGTAACTAACAAAAAACTACATACTAGATGGAATAGCGAGAAACAGGTAGCAATGGAAAGATTTGCAGGAAACGTATGTGCAATGACGGAGTACAATAAGGTAAATAGAGAGAGAAAGCGAGATCTAGAGAGAAAATGAGAACGGGGAGAAAGCGAGAACGTGAGAGGAGGGAGAGAGAGAGAGAGAAAGAAAGAAAGAAAGAAAGAGAGAAATAAAGAAAGAGATAAAGGAAGAAAGAAATTATGGAAATACAACGAAAGCCAAACTTTAAAATCCTAGATGAACATCCAGAAACAAAATTATTTATAAAAACTGAAATAAAAACCTTAGTAAACCTTGTAATAATATACAGCTATCAAACTAAAACTAGATAACTCAGTAAAACTACAAAAAACCCGAAGAAACCAAGAAAAGTTGTGTAAACTCAAAAATGTAAACTAAACCTAGTGAAACCTCCAACAGATGAAATTTAGGAAAACCCACAAAAGGTTAATATTAGAAAATCCGTTGAAAAAAAATTAACTCAAAAAAATAAAAAAAAAAAAAACCGATTGAAATCTATAAAATTGAAGAAAATCTAAGAAAATCCAAAGAAAATCTTAAAACCCGTAAACGTACCAATTAAATTACTCATGTTTATGGCAAATTCGAAAAAGTCAACTAAATCCTAGACTTATTTTACTAAACTCAGGATTTAAAAACTCCAAAAAGAACTAACCCTAGCTTAGAAAACCTGTCAGACTTTAACAACTTTGAAACAGAGAAAGAAATGTGCAATCGCAGAACTGTAAACCAATTCAGATTTGTTTAATCTCAAGGAACATAATAAAAAATCAAGAAGAGAATTTCAAAAATATAGATAAACCACAAAAAACTCAAAATGTTAACTTGCAAGATGTTTTAGAAACCCAAACGAAGCCATAAATGTTAGAAATACACCCAAGAATAACCACGGAAATTGAAAAATGAATTCCTGAAAACATAGAAAATCCTAAAAATGTGTATGTGGTTTGTACTTAACTTGTTCTTATTTCATTATTTGTACTGTAGATTCTACATATGTATATACTACCTGCTCCACTGTATAAGGCGTTTGAAAATAACATTAAGTTTCTAGGGTAATTTATTTTTCTTCCCAGAAAGTAAAATTCCAATAATATAGCTTGATGTAGAGCATGTTTCATTTTTATTATACGAAATCATCGTAAAATATTGAACTTCAAATTATTTTTTTGCATTTAATGTTCTAACGTTTTTGTTAAAACCTACATTTCAAAACTGCAGCAAATTTCAAACAATATATTATTGCTTTTGTTCATCATGAGTTTATTAAAAGTTTTATAAAAATTCTGAAAGCTTTATTTCGAATAACATTTATAAACTATTTTACAAGTCAAACAAAATTGAGGGTAGCGTAGGGAATCCGAAGGGATAAATCAAGATGTACATTTGACAAGGACTTAAGTTGATTCCCAGCCACAGTGTTAAGAACTTCCTCTGAGGGTATAAAATGGAAATACAACAAGCGAAGATAGTAAATGTAAGATATGTATACAATTTTCCCTTTGTCTCTCATTAGCTTACGTTTATTCCCTTATCAATGCGTCTTTGTGCCTCGTCCCCATAAACTAACGAAGTCTAACCTCATCAAAGGGCTGTTATCCCCCTCCCATTTGGGACACAATTGCGAGCTAATGAAATGTTCAGCCGAAGGTTGCGAATGACAACTAGGAAATGAACTTTTTGATGTGTAGCATGTACGCCCTCGTCCTGCCTCGGCTGGGTTTTCCATTACCTTTGATATTTTTGTTTGTTTTCTTGTTTGCGCTATTTTAATGCGATTGTGATGTTCATTTAAGCGTTCGAGTTAGGAGCTCAAACGTCTACATTTTCCTCGTGCGGAAAGAAAACTTCCCTGAATTTTTTGCTCCCGCCGCGTTTAACTTCCTCGTCTATACGATTTTGTACGCATGGAATGATTTTAGTGGCTCTCCTCTATAATTGTATCGAGCACAACCTTACCAGAAAACGTAGAGTAAAGTGTGTTCATAGAAAATAAGATTTTTCATCTCCAAAAGAAAGCCATAAAATGTAAGACGAATGCTTTTCTCCATTTTAGAACTTATAGATGGGATTGTTTTGTTAAACGTCGCGTACATCGTGCCGTACACACCTTTGTATTATTTTATTGTTTAAGTTGTTCTTACTTAGTCATCTAAAGGGTTAGTTCTTGGTGATTTAGATCTACAATTGAGAGAAGTTCGCTACTTCTTTTACGTAATACATCACTAAAACAATACACATACAATTGCATGTTTAAATGAAAAATTTCGCTTTATATAGGTAATATACATTGAAGCTCGCTTTAATCATTTATTACAATGCCAATCTCCGCAGAATAAACATACGACCAGTTCTTAATCTAAAGAATATACATTTACGACATTAGTTAGCAGATTTACAATCCACGTAACTTACATCTCAACATTGTTTATGTATTAATGCCGTTCAACAGGGAAATAATTAATGATAATCATTGATATTGTGGCATTTGATTTTAAATGGCTTGGATCATGGCAATACCGTTGCAGTTACAAGCCAGTGCTTTATAACAATGATAACATCTTGAAAGTAATATATTGTGGCTATTTTTACGGTGCAATATCTCTTCAATATGTTTGCATAACGATAAAAAGAAAAGATTAGGATATGCCCAATTTAAAAAAATAATGATATCTATTTAAATGTATACAGGGTGATTGGAAAGATGTGCGAAAAACATTAATAACACATCTGAGCTTATTTAACCTCCAAATCATGGCTTATTATTTTTTTAAATTCGTCACCGTTACGGAGATATGGGGCTTCAAAGTTTTTTTCTACATCAATTCACTTAAATATAAATAGCGTTTGTATTTGTTCTCCAATTTTGATAGACGACGTGTTTTTGGAAAACTAACCGTACCACCTTATTTTCCAGCCAAAATGAATAGTTGTGGATGAAGTCTGACACAGAACTGATGTGAAAAGGCAATACTAGTTCAGAAGGTGCAAAAAACTTTGATTAACTATCTCGTTTTCAAGATACACCATAGTTTTCAGGTTATTAAATCACAATTTTCACCTCTGATTCTGGATTCATCCTATTTCTTAGTCAACTGAACATTGCACCGGAAATGAAGCGTGATCTATTAGCCTCCCAAAACACTGAAGTTTTTTCCACTTTAGTGAATTGATGTAAAATAGCTTTGAAGCCTCATATCTTCGTAACGGTGCTAAATTAAAAAAGTTACTAGAGGGTTTAGGAGTTAACTAAACTTAGCTATACTTTTAAAATCACCCTGTATATTACGTTACTTCTAAAGTTTGAAATTAGTTATCAAACATAACAAAAATAATATATTATGTTTCTTAGGAAGCCGTAGAATGAAATGGAAATTTGTATCTTTGTAAGTTATAGATAGATTGGTTTTTTTAATTCTCTTGTATATTACGACTTATAAGCCTTAGTATATGTGTCATGGTAGCTCAGTTGGCAGAGCGCTTGTATTCTGGAAGGAACGTCGAATATGGCGTAGGTTTGATTCTTTAGCATTACCATGGCAGTTAATAAAAATATGCTGCAACCCACCACACATAATTGTCCAACTTGGTTGGCATCCGCAGTGTTTCTTCCTTCTTTCTCTTCAAGTTTTGTCTGTTAAACGGTAGGACTCCTGTGTTTCTACCTTAGAGCTGAGGAGAAGCATGTGGCAGAGAAGAGGCCGGTATGCAGCAGTGTGGGGTTACGGTTTTCTGTATAAATTGTTAAATTATCTTTAAAATATGTATTTGTATTAGTGTGTATTCAATTACCTTCGACCGTTTATTATAAAAGCAACCTCCTCGGAAAAAACATGCGTCGAGATCTTAATCGAAACAATAAACATTTACGAGATTCGTTAGTAGCTATTCATAAGTAATTACACAGTACGTAATTTCCACATTGGCATACACATTTTAATTCAGGTAATCAATCAATCAATTACTTAATAGTAATGATTTATATTATTATTAATTAGCTGTTGTTGTTTATTTTAAAGGGTGTACTAATGACGTGAGAGATGGTCGCTAATCTCAAAATATCGAATTTTGCAATTATTCCAGCAATGCGAATTTATTTAGATCAGAATTGGCTTAGAATTAGTTGAGAAAGTATAGTTGGGTGAAATGCGAGTCGCCGTCTTGTTTTCGTGATGCTACAAAAGAGTATAAAACGAGAGAGCTCGTTTTAACCACGATGAGGAGGAGATGATGTACACTACTTTATTTCAAAGAGTAGCAAACAATGAATTTGGAGGGCGAGGTGTTTGGTGGATGTTTAACATTCTCTAGGGTTTTTGTTTCGTTAGTGTTTCGGAGTCTCTTCACCGACATCCGCTCGATTCAGTTACACTTGAGACGCCTTTTTGTAAGGGAATTAATATCGCAAAATTAGATCACGTCACTTGTCCCGTTTTCCTTTTCTAATGCGCTTCGATGGCGCGCGGAGACGTGCACTTGTCGTTTTGCTCGCGAGATATACACATTTCAGCTGAAACCACTAAAATGTGTTTCTCTGTGAAATACCATATTAAGTTTCGACATTGATACTAAACTGGATTAAGCGCAAAATATGTCTCTGTTCTCACACTCGCATGTTTGTTTCCTCTTGATAACTTCAAACTCGATTTAACAGGGTGTGTTTGTTGTTGAGGCGCTAATTGAGTAAAATATAAACAGATTCTGGTAACAGTATGTAGTTAAAGTGCTCCACCGTTGTGTAGCTTTATAACATGTATGTATAGTTACAACAGAAATATCTGCTGAATGTTTATAGCGGGATGAAGATGAAATCAATGAGCTATGAGCAGGTAAAAGCTCCCTGAATTATTTATCAGATGTTCTAACTTTGATATATAACCTTCAGCAGATATAATTAGAAAAATTATGGAAGTGAATATTCTAATTACTACAAGTTTTCAGCAGTCGAGTCGAATTGGTGTAAACTAAAGCGTCTATGTGTTAAACAATTCTGATCAAATATCAATATGCTACACTCTTCAATACCTATGCCGTAAAACCTGTACATTTTAACATGGTTTCTAAATAGAAAAATTCTCGTAAGATCTAAACAGTTAGAAAAATTCTCAGAAATAGTTTGGTAACTTGTAGGCAATTACAACTTCTAAAATTTCTTTAACTATTCTCGTAATTACTAGCTATTTACATACTTTTCATTATATCTCATAATATTGTGAAAATATGTTGAAATTTCTTAGACCATTCCTTAACTGTCTTACCATCCTGTGAAACTTCCGCTTTCTCAAATAATACCTTAAGAACTAGGGATTTTCCAGGAACTCCACCCATTTTAAATAATTTCTGTACTCATCTCGAATAATCACTTTCACAACATTATTTAAGATCTCCAAAAAGAAATTAGGGATTCCTAAACAACTATTTCAATTTAAATAACAATTCCCGCAGTTGCCACGATAACTAGACAATTCTTCCACAGTATCCAGGAGATAATTCTTTTTAAACCACCCAATTTTCAAGATATTCTGATAATTCGTAAAATGTCTAAATGATTTTATTTAATATAAAATTAATTTGAAATCTACAAAATAGACTTTCTTAAATGATACTCATGAAATTTAATTAAAATTTAAAAAAAATATTATAATTCGTAAGAAGTTTAACATTTTTGAACAAATTCAATATAAATAATTCTTAAGAAACTTTTTTAAAATAATTTCATCCTTATTAATTTCTATTCGAATTCCTAATAAAATTCCATAATTCGGAAATTTTCATCACTATTACGGATATTGGAATGTTAAAATTGTTAATTCCGAATCAAATTTCTTCCAGTATCCACAAGGTAGCCCTTTTTAAACGATTCCTGTAATAATGCTTCAATTTTTTCAAAACATATCCCTTCTTCCTTCCATACACAGAATTTTCTAACAATTCCACAATCATAAAAAATGTGTATATTCATAAGGCAGGCCTTCGTAAGGGATACCTATAACAAAATTCCTTTAATTCTCATTAAATGTCCTTCAATCCTACGATAATCAACTTTCTTCAAATAGCCACAAGATAAACGTTATTTAGTCATTTCTAAATTAATTTTACAATTTGACTGTCGCCTAACATTTATTATGATTCTGCAACGCCTATGCAATTTCTTTCTAGTGCCCCCAAGATAGAATTTCTTAAAAGGTTCCTATAATAATGCTTCAATTTTCTCAAGAAATATTCCTGTCATGCATAGAATTTTCTAATGTTTCGGCACTTACTAAACAGTTTCTTTTTGTTGTGCATAATGTGGACATATTTAAGCGATTCCTAGAAGAAAATTCCTTCAATTATCATGACATTTCTTACAAACCTATGATGAGCGTAAGTTTCCAATAATTTCTCCAGTAGTAACAACCATTTTTGGAATGCCCATAAGATAAATGTTTGTAAACGATTTCCATGTCAATTTTACATTTTTTCCAAGAATTTTCAACGGCTTCCTACCACGTCATAAATTTTATACGATTCCAGAATGCCGCAGCAATTTCTTTTCAATGCCCACTGAATTTCTTAAATACTTCCTACAATAATGCTTCAATTCTTCCAAGAAGTTTTCATTAATCCGACCATGCACAGAATTTTCTAACGATTCCAAAATTCCTTAAAACATTCTTCCCAATGTTCATAAGGAAAATTCCTTCAATTCTCATGAAATTTCCTACAAACCTACGAAGAGCCTAAGTTTCTAATAATTTTTCCAGTTGTAACAACCATTTTCCGAATGCCCACAAGATAAACGTTTTTAAACGATTTCTGTATCAATTTAAAAATTTTTCAAGAATTTCAACGGCTTCCTACCCCGCCATAAATTTTACACGATTCCAGAATGCCGCAGCAATTTATTTTCAATACCCACTGACTTTCTTAAACATTTCCTACAATAATGCTTCAATTCTTCCAAGACGTTTTCATTAAGCCGACCATGCACAGAATTTTCTAACGATTCCACAATTCCTTAAAACATTCTTCCCAACTTTCATAAGATCCTTAAGCGATTCTTATAACAAAATTCTTAGATCATTCATGATATTTCCTTTAATTCTAGGATGATAAGAATTTTTAATCAATATTCCAGTCTTAATCAACATGCCAAAAATCCTCACTAGATAAACGTTTTTAAATGATTACTAAAACAATTCTACAGTTTTTTTAAGAATTCTCCATGGCTCCTACGACGCCCAAAATTTTGTACGGTTTTACAATTCCTAAGCAGTTTCTTTTCAGTAACCACAGGATAAACCTTTTAAACGATTCCCAATTAAATTTCTTGGGATTTTGTAAACCAGAATTTTTTAACAATTCCACATTTGCATTTTCAAAAATCTTTTTTTTTTCAATTTTTTGTGGTCTGGAGATATACCTTCTTGCACCATTTCTAGGCAAAATGTCTTCGGTTTTAAAGACATTTCTTGAAATAATTGGCATTTCCACTATTTTTAAATAGTTGTCATGTAATACCAATAGAATGTTAGCAGTAGTAAGTAAGTTGATTGAATTTAGTTTTGAATGTCTAGGAATGCAGTCAACTCTTAAACGTTTCCGTAAAATCTATTTCTATAATTCCCACGATGCTGAGGATTATAAAACCAATTCGAACAAATTTAAATTGGATGTCACAATAGTGGACAATTCGTTCACTTTGCTAAGATTTCTAAAATTTTAAGTATTTTTTTAAATTCTTGAAATAATTGAATTATTATGAGAATTCCTAGATTTTTTTAACAATTTCACTTACTGTTTAAATTTTGTCCATGATTCCATAATATTACAATATCCGAAATAGTTTCTTAATTTCCACAATTGCTGAAACGTTATAAGAATTTCTGTGATACTTATGCTATCGTCAGGCTTGCGTAAAGCCTTAAAAATTCCAGCACAGAATTTTAATAACGCACAATTCTCAATCAATCCCTTCACTGTTCCAATTTATACATTGACGTTCCTACATGGGTTACTCCTCGATTAAATGGTTAAGCTCTTTTATAATTAAAATATATTTGAGTTGGCCATGAATTTCCAATAGAACAACGGCTTTTATAGCTTTGAGTGGGTTTGTTAGTCTTGAAAAACCACTAGAAGAATTTTAATACTGGCTGTTTGAATATTCCAGCAAACAAAAATAAGGTTCACGATGTCAACGAACATTTGGAAAAATAAGAACACGACGAGCGTGGAGTTTCGAGTCCTGTTGAAGTCCTGTTTAAGATCCATTACAACATTGTATAAGGCAAAGCAACAAGGACTCGTTCAAGTTCAACAAAAATCCACAACGCGATACTGAAACCCACTCACAAGGTATCGTGCAAGCCCTAATAGTGCTCGCAAGCAACGTTTCCACCCACGTTTACATCAATAATTGCGCCTAACGATGTGTTACTTCGTAATCAGGCGATACCGGAGTATTCTAATGATCATTGAGGCCTTTGTTTATCTGGACACGAGGTGATGCATCACAGAGTGTCACAATGTTGTTCAGGCCGGGGTGTTAAGGAGTTTTATCATCTAATAAATAACTGAAAAACACATTTGAAAACGATTCCAGGGTTAGGGTTTATCGCTTAATTTCATTCCGAGTGCCAGACGGCGGTGCCATTAACAGAATCTAATAAAAAGGATTTTATTTTTAGGGCAGGTTAAAAAATGCTTACATACGTGAATTGTAATGGCGAAGGTAATTTTGCCCGGCGGAATCACCGAAAGGTGTAATTTACATTGCAGCATATGTTTAATATGGTAATTGTAACCTATTTCTAAAGGCGAGAATACGAAAACTACAGCTGCTCGATCATTACCATCTTCTCGACATTCCGTAATTACTATGCAATATTGCAACGTGAGTTAACATGTGAAATTTTCGTGCACTCCGAGTGTTAACAGTTTTAACTTTAATACTTCTTGATCCTTTCTACACTCCTCATGTTTCTTTGCGAAAGGCAGGATGCAGTTTCAATCTGAACTTTGCACGGAATTATAATATTCAGGAAATTTATTCACGAACTTGCATAATATGAGATAATCAAAATCTTGAGCGTATAAACATTATAAATATTCAAAGATCTGAATATACTTGATATACTGTTCTATAGGCACTAAATTTATTTGATGCAATGCAGTTTCTGTATGTTATTTTAAATGGTTTTAATTCTCTCTATTATATTGTATGATAAACATGATTTTTAATCCATTTAAACCTTTGCACAAACATTTTTGCTCATCTATTTTGAAAGTATCGAACCATTACAGATTTCAGCTCAAACGAGTAACTTCACTGCAATCTGGCTTTCAATATTGGCCCCGACCGTTCATTATCTAAACAACCTCTTTGGAAGAAATATACAACTAGATCTGAATTGAAATAAGTGGACGCGACTGCCTCCCTGGACTTTCCCATACTGGAAACTGTTCATATCATCTTTATTCAACAGTAGAGTTATTTTCCTCAAAACGGTTGTTCAAGTGCTATCCTAAAACCTTGCCTCGTAACGAACAGACTTACCC
>JABXWE010038417.1:0-18815 GCA_014611495.1 Limonius californicus
GTCTTTTGTTCTATTTCCACGGTGTTAATAATGCTAATTTCTATTACCTTGTCTATATTGATTGTACAAAGTTTTTGTTTTCATTAGTTAATTGTATTTTGGTATTTCATAAACTATGGTTTTTCTTTTATTTGCTGATTACATCTGAGAAATGTCTGTTATAGCGCTGTTATTATCTCACACGTTGGATAAGTTTTAAATGCTGCGTTAATTTTTCGTTTTCCAATATTACCTTGCACTCCATCAAGAACCGCATTTCTTCTCATTCAGTTTTTTCCACTGAGTTTTCTTCTTTTAAGGTTTATTAGTGTGTCTTTCCATATTCCACATTCGACGTAGTATTTGGTTTATAATATCCCTTCTCCTTTAGTTTCCGTTTTGTCAATAGTCTTACTTAGTTTTCAATTTCACGTTTTCCTAGTCTTCTGTTTTTCAGTTTATTTTTTGTTTCCTTTTATCTTTCAGACATTTTTTGTAGATGTTTTTAAGGTAGTTAAGATTCTGTTATCGCTAGTTTTTACTTGTCTTTATTTTTATAAGCTCCTTGCTTTCATATCTTCCATCTTCTCCTTTTCTATTTCAACTTGCTTTCTTCTTAAATATCTTCGTTTAACATTTTACATTTTAATATTCCTTTCTGGTTATTGAATTATTTTAAAAACTCTCAATCCTATTGTTCGTATTACTGTTCCTTTCTTCATAATCTTCACTCCTCCTACCATTCTCCTATTTCATTGTGGTTGGTGTAGGTGTATCTTCTTCTTTAGTTTGTCTTTTTATGGTTTTAGCTTTCAGTCTTCTGCTATATTCAATAATTTATGTTTGTATTACTTTTCATTTGTCTTTATTTTTTTGCTAATCCATTAACAATGTTAGTTTTTATTTATTTTTCTGTAATGTCTATAAGCAGATTTGGTTTTTTATTAGTTAATATTAATTTCTGTGCTGTGTTTCTATCAAAGTAATCTGATGGCTTCTATTTTCCTTCGTTGTTTAAAGCCTTCCCATTTCCTGTTCTTAAAGATTTTTACAAAACCCTTTAATTTCCTAAATTTACAGTTACAGATTTTTTAAAGCAAAATTCTATCGCTGTCTTTTTAAGAATGTATTTATTAACGCGCTTCACTTATGGGCTTACGGAAGAGAAATTGCCATAAAAAACGTCAGTTGCAAGCGTCCCTGTTTGCTGCCAACAAAAACATACCTCTTAGACGACTCAACATAGCCGATTATTTTTAATAAAATTTATCATGTGTTACGCATTGTATTGTCACTTTGAATACAGGGGCATCTTTTAAGGTAAAGGTGCCCTGACACCTCTCTTACCACCGAGTGTTTTCAGCGGATCCCTACGATTTACGAGCCAAATCCGTTAGATCTAGTTCAGTGGTATGGCAATAATATGCTGATACGGACAACAAAAGTACGCGGTCGTGTTTTGTGTTTGTGCTCTCGAATTGTGCGGTGTTTGCAAGCACGGATCCAGTCCTCTCTACATTACAAAAGTATTGTTGTGAAAGTGTCGATTGACTTCGTATCTACTTACTCAGATTTATGTCCCGTTAATGCCATTGTGGGTTATCGACTGCCCATTGTGTTTGCATTGGACAGTGACAATATTAACACGGGACTCCTAGTTATTTATGGGTAGTTTTGATAAGTGATTTCAACGGGCTGTGCACTCGGTCGGAAATTAACTGATATTCAAGGAGCATCTGCCTGGGAGATGCTCCTTCACGGTTTAGTGTGTTTAGACCACTTCACTCGCTCAACCATTCTATGCGATTTTTCATGGCCACTGAGATTTTCGTTAAAAGCTATTTTTAAGCGACTTGAACACATTTTTGGGCAAACTGCAGTAAACCTTGTACATCCAATTTTAAAACGTTTAAACCGAAAATTACCATGACCATTGTGATTCATCTCTAGCACTGAAATGCAAATCTGGTAATTGTCTGCAAACGGACAAGAGTGCTTATTTCTAGAAAATGCTTTCACTTAGCTCTTATTTACCGATTGTATCTGAGAAATATCTCGTTAGAGCTCTATCATTATCACATATTGGATACGTTTCAAATTTAATATTAATTTCATGTTTTCTCATCTTACCTTCCGTTTCATCAATTCTTGCTCCTTCACTTTCTTCCAGTTCGTTTCCTTTTTGCATCTGTTATTAGTAGTGTTACCACATGCTGAGTCTCCCGTCTTATTTAATTTATAACACATCTTCTTTAGTTTTGCTTTTATTAACACTTTTATTTGATTTTCCACATTTTCTTCTTTTTTCCCCAGGCGTCCGTTTATGGGTTTGCTTTTTATTTTCTTCTTGCTTTCTGACTTTTTTGCAAATGTTCTAGAACTTCTTTTAAGTTTTATTTAGAAGTTCTTTACTTATGACTCTCTTATCGCTACATTCGTTTTGCTTTCCCTATTCCTACAATTGACGTTCATATTTCTTCTCCTCTTCGTTAAGGATTTTTTTGCTGATATTGCTTCTCGTCTTCAATTGTTTCATTAAAAATAATGTGCTACGTTTAAATATTCTTTTCGTATTATTTGGTTACTTTAAAAAGCTTGGAATTTTCTTCATCGTATTGCTGTTCATTCTTCTATAATTCTTCTCCGCAACTTTCTTCCATTTTTTCATTAGTAGTGTTGGTGTATGTTACTATAGTGCACTTATCTACCTCACGTTTTTATCTCCTAATATATCTTCTTCTTCAGTTTGCCTTATGTTAAATTATCATTTTATGTTCATCCTTTCAATGAATTCCTCTTTTTGAAATTGTCTCTTAGTTTTTTGTTACGGGCCAATCGAGCTTTTTCGACGATTCGTAACTAGCTTGGTGGAAAAGGGCCTACAGCTTAGCTCAGAGGAATAAGGGGAGTTCGTGAAAATCGCGTATGGGAGAAAATCTTTAGTTGTGTACAGGGCGAGTCAAAATAAGTGGGCGCCACCTTCCAAATCCAGCTGGTCGTAGGTCCTCGTGGAAGGCCTAGAAGCCAACAGCTTACGGGAACAGAACTTACCGTGATTGTGCCTCCTCCTATATATTTAAAGCTTGCAAAATTCTTACATCAACAAGTACAAAAGACACAATAAAAGACAGTAAACTTTAAAACACATATAATATATGGTTAAAATATGACAGTACAGTAAAATGACACAAGTTATAACGCAAAAGTTTGAATTATCTGATTTTAATTCTTGAACGTTTCAAAGAAACTCGCCGCCGTTGATGCACAATATTTATATTATAATGAATCTGTGTGGCCAATGGCGAAGTTTACAAGAAAAATACAATATTAATATCTTTTACAAACAATAAATAAATGGCGATTGAAGATCGCTGTTAGGTTGCATAAAAAAAAGGTTCAATATCGCGAAATTCTGCAAGTTGACGCGAGCAAAAAAAAAAGGTTTCTTTGTCACAACACAAAACTGGGAGTTTTTACCTTGAATTCCGGTGGATGGCTTAAAGCGAGGCAGGCACAATATGGCGTCGATTTCCGATTGTAGGGCCAAAAAGAAAGGGAAGGAAGACAACGTTCTTCGGGGCAGCGTGGGAACGAGGTGTAGCTAATACGTCCCTGTAGAGGGCCAAGTTGCTTCCAACTAGGTCAGTTAACGTGGAGACAGAAGCGAGACTTTTTCGGACGACGGGAATGAACCAAATCCCAGCAAAACACTTGCACGATTTCCTTTTTTTTTCCTTTCACTTCACAAAGATCCGCACTGAATTCGACAGGAGCAATTAACTTAAATTGTCCAACACCAAAGCGAACCTTATGTTATTATTTTTTTTATCCGACTTTAAGTCGATTTGATTATGCTCTATAGCAAACGGTAATACGATAAGCTTAACAGAAGCGCCACAAAGGAAAAGAAACTATCTTCGAAGTTACGTCCGTCTATCTTAAAGGTCTAGCATCCACTTTCATTACGGCTCCCGTACGGGCGACCGGAGCCATCAGAGATGTAAAATTGACTGACTTAAAAATGCAACGGGGATTTGCATTCTCCAAAACCATTGCACCACATTTCGAAATGTTACGCAAAAGTTCTAGAAGGAATTAACACGTGCGACTAACGAGGTCAACACTTCGGAGAATTTGGTCGGCAGAAAATCAGCCTACAAAGAGAACATTCGAGGGATTAACGGAACTGGCCTTCCATAACTCAATTTTCAAGACAAAACAAAATAGCGAAAATGGTAACCCAAAATAAGACTGCAATTAAAATAACGCTATTAATTCTGGCGAAGCGACAAACAAATTAAGAAATCAACTCCTATAAAGCGGCACATTTTAAAATGAACATAAAATTTTTTCTTATTTATTTATATTGTATTTCCTTGTAGCAATGTTTTTCTTAATAATTTTTCCGCTAAATTTAAGTTTTGCTTGCATTTCCTTCACTTATCAGTCTGCTACTCATTTTGCATTCTTAGCTTACAATCTTGCTTTCTTCATTGTTTTAGGTTTTCCTTACGTTTACCTTTCTCAGTCTACTATCCATGGATTTCTTTTATTTCGTACACTTGATACGTTCTGTTTTCATATTTTTTGTTTTCAACCAATCCATCTTTTTGCCGTTAGTTGAACTTATATCGGTTTTTCTGTTTTATTTTCTTTTTTTCCAATACGTCACCTTAATTCACACAGTTCTCCTCAATTTACTTGTTATTTTCCGTCTCTTGTATTCTATGTTTTAGTGTTGTTTGTCAACTCTTATCAATCCGGGAGCGCATATTCTGTTCTTAGTTTATAGTTTTGCTTTCTCCATTGTTTTACAGTTTGTTTACGTCTATCGTTTCTTATCGTACTATCAATGGATTCCTTTTATTTCTTACGCTATCTCTTGCTCCCATACTTTTCTTGTGATAGTCCTTCCTCTTTTTTATTTGATATCAGTAATCGTTTTAAGAATCATTTGTCGGGCAGATTTTTTCTATTCAATACTGATTGTTTCAAGGAGCTGAAATTACACTTTTCGCTTTAATTTTCGGTATCACCTTAGTTTCTTTACAATCCCGGCTTTTTCATTTTTGTCGATTTGTTTATATCTTATTTTCTGTAATCAGCGCCCTCTTTCCATCACACTTTCTTCATTAACAGTTTGTCTTTCTCCAATTTCCTCGTTTAATTTTCACATGGTGCTGGTTGTTATTTTTCAATTTAATACTTATTTTTTGTCTATTTCACTTAATTTTAGTCTGTATACAATATATTAGAAATAGTTTGTTGCTCAACTTAACTATTTTCTTCTTCTTGGAATGCTCTATCTCTTACAAGACGCAGCGATCTCCTCACCTATGCCTGTGTTGCGCGTTTAGTGTGCCACAGACATAGAAGACCTACAGCTTAATCTGGGCTCTGAACCACGGGAAGTGGAAACACTTCTACTCCAGAGAAACCTTACTAGGCAGAATACCTCGCTGGTTTACCATTGTCTTGCAAGGGAGAACGGTCGTTAAAAATCCGAAGTTCCGGCACTGGAAATTGAACTAATGACCTTCAGCGTAGAAGTCTAATGCGCTAACATCTAGCCCACTATAATATCTAATGTAATTTCTTCACTTATCTGTTTCTTATCAGTTATCACTCTATTTTCCGTTCTTAGCCTTTTTATTCTGTTTGCCTAATTCTGTTTTCGTCTCTCATTTTTCTAGGTGAATTTCTTCATATTTTTGCCATGACCTACCTAAGTTATGTCTTTATTTTAGGTTCTGTATCTTTTTCAATGAGTTATGTAATTTCTTTTTCTGTTTCCATATTTTCTATTTCGTTATTTCAATGATTTAGATATTTTAGTTAACTTTTTGGTTTACAGTTATGTCGTTTAATATCTATGAGTACATTTCCTTCTACCCGCTTGCTGCTACTTATTCTATTTTCTCGGTAATGAAAGGAACGAGACATGTTGTGTGTGGAAAAGCCGAATTTAGTATTATTTTATTCGCAAGTCATTTATAAGAATTTTCGTAATTTTATTCCTGATTCTCAGTTTTTTCGTAAAAGAATTTTCTTTCCAAACCTCATTTTCTCGATTTTTTCATTATTTTATTTAAATAGTATTGGTTTATGATCATATTTTACGATTCCATTTCAATGCTCATTTAGATTATACATAATACCTTGCTCTAAACTTTTCATTAACCGTACCTTTATTTAATTTCCGCTCTATGTTAGTTTGTTGATATTGTTGTTCTTCTTTAACAACTCTTTCTATTTTCCTTAGGCTATATTGTTTTCTATTTGTGCTGCGAGACTCTCTTTGAGACTAGTTCCTCCAATACCTTACATGATATTTGCATTCCCTTATCTCTTTATAGTAAACTCTACTGCTGTCCCTATCATTCTATTTTTATTTTGTAACTGTCATTACCCCTTCAATTAACGTTTTTATAGTTATTTCTCTTCCTTCTCAATTTCCGGTTGTTCCTTCTAGTAACTCGATGTTACTTTCATGGTATTCTTCAGTTGCACTTTCATCTTGTCTGTTTATTTACTTATTACTGTATATGCTTTTCGTATTCAAAAGAAAATTTCCTTGTGTTAACTTTTTTTTCTATTTTGCCATTATATTTCACTTATTTATATTGTTTTACATGCTGTACCTTATTCTATTGTACCTATAGTCCTCGGTGATGAAATCGCAGAGTGAGCTGAAGTAAAGGGATTTCATTTCTTAGAAGGAAACGTATATAGTAAGCAAATTTACAGCATGGTTGAAAAACTTTAATCTCAATACGGACGAAATGTGTTTACGCATAATAGTAATGCAGGGATTCCCGTATCAAGAAGGCGAATTTTCTCGGAAGGACGCATTCCTGTCTCATGCCATTTTGTGAGCCGACGACTATACTTTCTAGTAATTTTTGGAACAAAAATACATATTGTACATTCATCTCATCAGCCGTTATCTTCGGTCCATTTCTGGACATAGGCCTTCCTGATTCTTCGCCATTTTGTCTCTATCTTGCGCCTCTCGGATCCACATCAGTTCGGCAGATCTTGCATCGTCTGTCCATCGCATTGGGGAGCGTCTTCTAGATATCTTCCCCAGGTTGGGCCTCCATTTCAAGATTGTATTGGTCGACCTTCTGTCCTTATATCTAGCCACATAGCCGTAGCAGTTCCATTTGAACTCTGCCACTGCTTCGCAACGTCTTTTATTTTTGTTGTGCCTCTTATCCAAGTGTTTGTTCTGTGATCTTTCAGCGTTATGCCCAACATTTGCCGCTCCGTTGCTCTTTGTGTCACTCTTAATTTGTTCATCGACTGTTTTGTGAAAGTTCACATCTGAGCTCCGTATGTCAGAACGGGTAGAGTACATTGATCGAATACTCGAGAACGTAGGTTCATCGATATATTTTTATTTTTTAGCGTCTTACGTAGCTTTCCAAAGGCAAAGGCCAGTCTTCATCTTCTGTAAATTTCTAATTTTGGATTTTCCTTTTCAAGCTTTATCATATGTCCCAAATAAACATACTTGTCCACTTCGTCCAGTTCTTGGTTTTTAATTTTTATTTTTTGTTCTAGGGTTCTACTACACATAACCTTTGATTTTGTTAGATTCATGTTTAGACCGATTTCATTTGACGTGATGTACAGCTCTGTTAACGTAGTTTGGAGTTGTTTAGGGATTTCTACCATAAGAACGGTGTCATCTACGAATCAACGGTTGAGTATTTTTCCATTTATTAGGATGCCTTTATAATCTTGCCAGTGAAGTTATTTGAAAACATCTTCTAGGGCATTCATAAATAATTTTGGTGAGAGAGTATCTCCTTGTCTTATACCTCGTTTTATACTAATCGGTTTGGTGTTCTCATGCAGATTTATAGTCGATGTAGCGTTCTTATATATGATTTCAAGTAACAATATATAATGATGGTCTACTCTGACGTTTCTTAAAGACTTCAAAATGTTCTACTGTGTCGAAAGCTTATTGAAAGTCGACAAATGCTAAATTTAGTTCTAAGTTATACTCAACTGATTAGCATATAGCATTCTCATTGTTAGTAGGTGTTCACTAGTACTATAATCTCTTCTAAAGCCAACCTGTTCGATTGGTTGATAATGTTCAAGTTTTTTAGTTAGGCGATTTGTGATAACCTTAGCGAATGTTTTATATAGTTGAGATAAACGATTTATTGGTCTATAGTTTTTGAAGTTCGCCCTTCTTATCATATTTGCATTATTCAAGGTCTTGTTAATTTCTCCTTTCTATAGGCTTATGTTGAAAAGGTCGAGTATTTTTTTTAAATTTCATCTTCTTCCTTTTTTATCATTTCAATCACTATTCTATCTTCTCCTGGCGCTCTATTGTTCTTCATTTGTTTCAATACATAGCTTAATTCTGTAGTTGTGATATCTGGCATTTCTCCTGAACCTACGTTGATTATTTTTCTGCCGTCGGTTGTAGTGTTGTTTTGTTTGGTTTAAGTATGTGTGGTATAAGTTCGTATAGAATTTTTCTGTTTCTTTCATAATTTTTTCCACGTTTCTTATATCTTTTACGTTTTTGTCTTTTAGTGCTATAATGTGTCGTTTTCCGTTTCGCTTAAGATATTTTATTCCCCTGTTTTCCTCCATTAATTTTTCCACTTCAATTTCGTAGTAGTTCTGCAGGTCTTTTCTTATCACCCTTCTAGTTTTCTTTGCCATTTGTCAAAATTCTTCTTATTTACCCACCTTAAATAATTGCCTTTTTGTTCTATTTCATTTTTAGTACTTTGACTTAGCTCTTCTATCTTGGAATTTCTCATTTTAGCAGATTTTTCTCCAGCTTTCTTTATTACATCTGTAATTATATCGCTGATTTTATTTATATCTTCTGAATCCCACTTCTCCTTTTTTAATTTGTTGTTAAACTCTTTTTCATATTCTAAGGCGTTTCATTTCAATTTCTCGGTATCAATCTTTGTTATTTGTTTTCTCAACGGTCGTCTTTTCGTTTTGGTGTCTGTTGCGACTTTTGCTCTTAACCGCCTGTGGTCACTATTTATTTATATGGAATGATTTAAAGTTGATACATCTTGTACTATGTGTTTTTCGCTTGACAAGATATAGTCTATCCCATTTTTTGTTTTCAGATCTGAACGGATCCAGGTCCAGCTTCTTTGTAGTTTTTTGGAAGAAGTTCTTTTCATATAGACGGTGTGCTGTTAAAAACTCCAGAAGTATATTTCCCCTTTCATTTCTTTCATCAAAGCTGAAGTTGCCTATATATTCTTCATTTTCTTCTTACGTTTTCCCTAATTTTGAATTGAAGTCTCTCATTACTACAGTGCGGGTAGTGCTGTTTTTATTTATGTTGCTGCTAATTCATTATAAAAGGCTTCCATTTCTTCATCTGTATGAGTCGATGTTGGTGCGTAACACTGCATTATTTTTATTTTGTATTTTGGGGAGAATTGAACAGATTCGTTATCGAATTGTATAATATGTTACTGATATCTTTTTGTTAATTATGATACGTTGGCTTTCGTTTTCTGAGCCTTTGTAGTATAATACATGTCCAGATTTAAGTGTTATCCATTCTTCGCCCTTATGTCTTATATCTGATAGTCCGATGATGTCCCATTTTATCTTATTGAATTCTTCTTCAAATTCGTAGAGACGGTCTTCACCTAATAACGTTCGTACGTTTATAGTTCCGATTACCATTGTCGCTTTTCTTTGGTAGCCTGATGTATCCCGGTGATTCTTAGCACCCCATGCCTGCTTCGTTTTCTGACCGTTACCTTGGTCGGGGATACGCAGACCGCCGGAGACTTAGGGCCTGTCCATGAGGGGTATTTAGCATTTAAAACACCACGCTTGCCAAACGGCTTGGTGAATCTATTTCAGCCGCTCGCTCCGAGTCAGACACTGTTTACAGGCGTCTACTGTGATTCAGACGCTGTAGTTTGTGCCTGTTGGTCCGCGGAAGGTATTTCATTTCCCTCCTACCACCCATGTCTGAGAGGCATTCTCCTATACGCCACCTGGGGACGCGCCCTATAGGGGTTGAGGGCTCCCCCGAAGCGGGACGTTCACTTCTTCATCTTCTAGTACCATCTCCTACCGGAGGTTGGCGACCAATATAGCAATACCTTGGACACGGCTTGGACACGGCTGCACGGAAAAGGGATGTGATTGACTTGCAATACCAAATGCCTAGATTCTTCAACCAAGACGTTCTCCTACATCTGGGACCACGTTTTCCTTGTACTTTTCCTTGTATGGCCAGTTGCATAAGTTTATATTTGTCATTACGCATAACATGTCCAAAATATTCGAGTTTTTCTTTTTTATCGTTTTCAGAACCTCTAATTCCTTTCTCATTTCTACATTTGTGATGCTGTGGGTACACGAAATCTTTAACATGCACCTGTATGTCCACATTTCAAACCCATCTCGTTTCTTAGATAAAGCTTCAGTGAGAGACCATGCCTCCATGCCATACAATAAAACAGGGAACACATAGCATTTCAATATTCTTATACGTAGGTGGATATTAAAGTCTCTATTACAGAGAGGGGTTTTTATTTTGGTAAAGGTATTCCTGGCCTGTTCTATTCGGATTCTTACCTCCGCTTCTTGTCTCCACTCATCTTTTAAAATAGTTCCTAGATATTTATATGCGGAAACTGTTTCTATTTGTTCCTGCCTAACCATTATGGTTCTGTGAGGACTATCTATCTTTTCAACCACCATATATTTTGTTTTCCTTATCTTCATTTTTAATCCGTATTTTCTACTTCCGTTATTTACACAATTGAACAAGTTTTGTAAGTCTTCAGTTGTTTCGGCTATAAGCACGCTGTCATCTGCATTGCGGAGGTCGTTTATTGTTTTACCATTGATCCTTCTTTTTATTGTACAGTGCCGTTTTCAAGATCATCTCCGAATACAGATTGAATAGAAGCGGGGAAAGTATACAACCTTGTCGTAAACCCCGTCGTCGGATTACAATTTCTTCAGTGAGTCTGCCTTCTACTCTACTTCTGCCCTTTGATTCCAGTAGAGGTTGGATATGATGTTTACGTCTTGACGGTCTAAATTTTATATGTCCAATATATTCATTAAGGGGTTGTGTTGGACTTTATCAAAAGCTTTTTTGTAGTCAATAAATCCTAGGAACACGTTTTCATCAATATCTCTACATCTCTGTACCAGCACATTAATTGTAAATAGAGCTCCTCTTGTGCCAAACCCATTTCTAAATCCAAGTTGGGTCTTAGTAAGGAATTCTTCACACTTTTTGTATATTCTGTTATGAATAATTTTTAAAAACAATTTTAACAAGTGGCTCGTTAAGTTTATTGGTCGGTAATCCTGACATCTTTTTGGGTGTAACATTTTTGGGAGAGTAACGAAGGTAAATTTTAGCCATTCGTTGGGTATCTTTCCGGATTTATATATATTTTTGAAAAGCTTTGTCAAAACTGACATATTTTCATTTGAATTAATTTTATTAGTTCTATTGGAACTTCGTCTGGTCCGGTAACTTTGTCATTTTTCGCAACTTTGATGGCATAAGTCACTTCTTCTTTTGTTATTTTTGGAGCTCGTTCCTTATTTTGAGTTTCTTCAAACTCTACTCTATTGTCTTCAAACAGCTTCGCAATGTATCTTTTCCATGTGTTCATTGTTTCTTTTATTGGGAAGCACGGTTTGCCGTCTTCATCAATTAGGATTCCATTATGAGATTTTCTAAATATACCGTACCCTCCCTTTATCTTTTTATGTATGTTATCATGCTTCTTTTCTAGGTCTTCCATTTCCTTACATTTTCAGATATCCATTTTTCTTTAGTTTCTCGAATCTTTCGCATGATTTGCATATGGATATGACGATATTTTTGTTTATCTTTGTTCTTGAACTTCCTCCTTTGTTGCATCAATTCTATTATCTCATCCGTCATCCATTTTTTGTTTTTCCTTATATTATCTGGTTTCAAGTATTGTTTCTCACTTGCCATTATTGCTTCTTTAATATCTGCCCAAACTTTCTCTATATTGTCTTCGTCATTTTCGGTTCGTAAAATCTTATCTAGATTTTCATTAATCTCCTTAGATACTTTTCTGGCCACGTCTTTTTGTTTTAACTTTTTAATATCTAACCTTTCTTTTTCTTGATTTTTAGCAGTTTTCTTCATTTTTATATTAATTTTCGCTACGAGTGGGTTATGATGCGAATTAATATCTGCTCTGGGGTATGTCTTACAACTTTTGATACTATTTCGGTATCTTTCATTAATAAGAATAAAGTCTATTTAATTTCGAATAATTCTTTGTTTATTATCTGCGGGAGATACCCATGTATATAATCTCCTTGGGGGTAATTTAGCAGGTGTTTGACACGATAAAGTTTTCTTCTTCGCAGAACTGAACAAGTCATTCCCCTCGTTCATTCCTTTTTCCTAGGACGTACTTCCCGACGCATTTTCCTTGTTCACCTTCTCCTATTTTTGAGTTAAAATCTCCCATAATGATGCATAATTCTTTTTCCTTTAGGTATTTCAGAGCTGCTTTCTCTTCTTCGTAAAATTCTTCCAAATCTTGATCTGTTTTATCTGCAGTAGCTGCAAAATCCAGTATTACATTAACGTCCACTGGGGAACCAAATAATTGTAATAGCAGGACTTTGAAATTGGTACGAAATTTATTACAGATTTGTTCGTTTCTTTTGAGACAATAATTGCTACGCCATTCCTGTGCTGTCTATCTTCATTTCCAGAGTAGTACACTGTTTCCCTATCCGTTGATTGCTTCCCTGTTCCTGGCCATCTCATCTCACTCACTCCCAGGATATCTATTTTGAGCCGGTTCATTTTGAACGCTTTCAAACATGCTTCTTGCCTTCCATGTTCACCTAATATTATATTTTTCAGCCAATTTCTTTTGCTAACACATCTATCTGCCACATTTTGTAATTTTGCTGCGTTGCCGTTTGTTAAGTGGTTGGTTGTTTCTATCGCTGTTATACATCTCTCCTATTTTGTCATGCATCTGGACTCACTGTTTTCATATAGAAATCATACCAAAAGCAGAAAACAAATAACTGAAGACCTGTAGAAAAAAGAAATAATTATGATTACTTATGCATTTGCTTCTTGGTATTTCGAAAGTACTTTATAATTTGGAAATTATTATAACTGCCGAGTCTTATAGATTGTTACTTGACTAACTTTCTCAAATAAATTCTGCGTATAATTGCAAACTTAGTCCGAACGTAGGAAACGTGTTTAATGTTTTCTATGCGTTATACGAATTGGATTTGCTAAATTGGTTATATTGTGTTCTCCAACGTCTGAAAGTGTGTATTAACACTTTACAATAGTAAATGCGAACGGAAACAAGGCAATACACATTTGTGCCGGGAATTATTTACCATTTGTAATGCATATAGTCGTGTATATTTTATAAGTATAGCCGCATAAGGTACTATATGATTTCACCAAGATATCTACACATGTTTCGATTTCAGATAAGGCTGGATGGTTTTTAATATGCAATTTCAAGCTTCAATTTCATTCAATGTTGCGTAAAATACAAATAGTTTTGGCAAATACTTGTACGAATGTCTAAAATCTACGAAAATCCTAAGAGCCTTGTGCTTATAAGCTTTCTACTTAAATTTTTTTGTAGTGCTCGATCGTGTTGCACTCAAATTTATTACTGCATAAAAATGCGAACACTGCCAGTCACGCGAGGGGCTCACAACTTAAGCATTTTTCTTAGACCATTGAGTACCGTGAGATACATTCACGTGTAATTCAAGGATAAAGAAGTGAATGAACAGTTCTGGAATAACTTACTAATATTACTGTTAGGATTTACAGCCTGTGGAAGCTTTTGTTGGTTACAGTTTTTAATTTTTGTGAGGGTGCCGGTATGGAGATGCAAATTGCACTCGCTTATTACAATTACACGGAACATGAATAATGCAATCGCACATGTTGTGTGAAAGGTTCGGTTCGATTTATAGTAGTTAATAGCATCCTGGATTGTGACTTAATTTCAGTATATTTGTTAAAGCGTGTTATTATGAGAACTGTGTTGTGCAAGATGCAAAACATGCATATCCGGTGGATCGCAAACGAGATGTGGTATTATTATTGTTCTTACTACTCAGTGATGTTTCTAGGAGCTAGAGCTATGATTCATTCTGCTGGTCCTTTGAAAGCTTTAAAAGAAAATGTAATATATGTAATTTGTCGATGCTACATCATGTGTGGAGGAAATATTGACTATGAGAAAAAAATCGAAATTGGGATTTGCAGGGAAATATTCGTTTAGGCCCACTGGAAAGCCTAAAAATTGGTTTTTAGAAAATCTTTAGCTGTGGATATGTATACTGAGTCGCATCAAAGCAAACACTACAGGATATTCTAAAAAACATGCAATCTATGGGCAATACATGTACGTTAGAAAAAATTATTGAATATCTTAACGACTATGATTTACATATTCATATTATTAAACGCCCCATCTGAAATGTCATCTACTGCACGATGTATATTCTGCTGTAGGTCGTTCATAGAAGGATATCAGGAGGCCTGAAATCTGGCGACCTTCGTGGCCAAATATTAAAAGATGCGTTTGATAACGTGATTCGTCGTGTTGTTACGTTCGTTTGATTTTGCTGCTTCTTACGGATTAAAGTCTTATTTTATTGGCCGCCCCGTAGGCGATTGCTGTCGTATTATTACCGGAATACCATTTTTTTTGTTTTCCTAGAGAAATGCCCATGAATATTTAGTCTACGCGGTTGGCCGTGAACGTTTGCTGCCCTTGAAGGAGCCATACGTGTTAAGTTGTTCTAGAATTCTTGCAACATATTTTGTAATATGGTGAAATACTTCCAGCTGCTGCAAATATGCGTTGCATTTTTTTGGGAGTCGACTAAGATCTCCTTTCGACCCGGTTACTTGTTAAGACCTCAGCACTGAGGGACTTGGGTTTCGATGGGCGTCCATTGCATGAATTTTCGTATTGCTGTTATCACCGTAGGGTGAACAGAACCATCGACAAGCGTCAGATTTAAGAAATACGCTGAATTTAACCCTTGGAAGCCAATTTATTGCGAATTTGCTTATGATTTTGCGGATTAATATCGAACCCCTTTTCTGACTCTCTGGATGTGCCGCTGCTGCGACAAACGCTTTGGAAGTTTGTGCGGCGAATATTTGGTTCCCGATTGGCAAAAACATCTAACACTCAGGGGTGTACTTGCATTTGTTTTCCAAGGAAGAACCACGAACAGCCAAATTGTGCTCTCTCTCTCTGTCCTCCACAACTGACGAAACAAAGGTAAAATTGGTTTGTGTTTAATTAATTTTAAAGACTTATATTAGTGTATAAAATAAAGCGACCTTCAGTCGCCTGTTGTCATTATTAGTTAATTGTAAAGTGTATTCGATTTGAACTACAGTTATTACCGTTATTATTCGTTTTCAAGCAATAGAATTATATTTGTCTTAAAATTCACAATATCTTTTATTTGTCTGTATTGTATTGTGCATGAACTTTGTAAGCATTACATACAGGAGGAGGCACAATAATGGTGAGTTCCATCTTCCGTAAGATGCTGGTTTCTCGGCCTTCCCACGAGAACCGGCAATCAGCTGTGATTTGGAAGGTGGCGCCCACTGATTTTGACTTGCCCTGTACATAACTACGTTGGATTTCCTTCCCATAAGCGTTTCTTGTGAACCACTCCATATTTCGCTGAGCTAGGTCGAAGGCACTTCCATCTTTCTTACTGCGGGTCGACGAAAAACTCACCCGTAACAGTCTATACTTATTTAACCACTTATTTAACAATTACTAATAAACATAGATTGTCCATGGGCTGCGTTTTTTTTTGAACGTTATGTAGCTTGCACAGATTTTACCTATAGTGTCACAAATTTGAACGACCCTCTACAGTATTGATTTGATCATTATCTCTCGGGCGGAGTTTATAATCTAGAAATGAATTTAAAATTGATTGTTGAATCAAAATTTTATAAAATTCCTAGTGGAAGCAGAACTTAGGCATGTTGTTTAGCAATAGTTTTTCGCAGAAGCTAATCTATAACTTTAAAATTTTGTATCTATAGACAGCCATACGAATTAAAGTTTTTTTACTCTATATAACTTCAGAATTGATTGAGATCGAAAAGCGAATTTGTAAACTACTTACGTATTATAGAGTGTATGAATTCTAATAGACTGTTTCTTGCCAGGGGCCTCGGTGGAGCAGTACGGATACGCGCGGTCACAGTGAAATATGCTCCAATCGGCTGGGTGTTCGAACCCCGCCTGAGGCGAGTGTATTTTACTTAGTTACGTTTAGGGTGCGTGTTGGATAAATGGCTAGTATGTAAAGAACACCCGCATTCTCTTGAAGTAATGCGAAAGCGGTTCCATGGGGGGGGGGGAGGGGTAGTATGAATGAATGAATGAAAAAAAATACTGTATTTTGCCGAACTTCCTGATTTCAAAATTGGATTTGTTAGGATTGTTTGTAAATACCGGTTTACCTTTTTTCTGCATAAATATTTGCAATCGTTGTATAAATATTTGCATATCGTTGCATAAACGCACTCGTTTTACTGTGCCAATAATTATATACGCTACTGGAAAAATACTGTTTTGAAAATCTGAAAGCCACCTAGAAAAGCTCTATTGATCATATCATTGTTTAAACGATTTTCCGTTTGGCGTTATTTATTTGTTACGAAATGTAGCTATCTTCTCATCTATGCCTGTGTTGCGCGTTTAGAATGCCACAGACATAGAGGACCTACAGCTTAACGTGAGCTTCAAACCATTAAAACACTTCTACTTCAGAGAAGATTTACTAGACAGATACCTCGCTGATTTGCCATTGCTCTGCGAGAGAGAATGGCCGTTACAAAACCTGTGTTCCGGTACTGGGAATTGAACCCCAGACTGCAGCGTAGAAGTTTAATGCACTGACTTCTATCCCACAACCTTCTTTTAATGTTTATGAGCCGTTAAATAACTTACATTTTCAAGTCAGTACTTCAATGGCTTTTAAGTATGTAAATGGGCAGTACGGTGGTAAGTTCAAAAATGTATTTGCATTAAGGTCCTTCAAACCATCTCAATTTTAAAATTGCAGATTGGCTCTCAAGAAAAAGAATACTGTGTAAATACATATTCCGCCGGCCTCGGTGGTCTAGTCTCTAGTGGTTAGCGCGTTTGCCTTTAGATCCGAGGGTCGCGGGATCGTACCTGGCTGAGGTCGGCGAGATTTTTCTAGCGGGGAAAAATCTGAAAATGAGCCTTCTGTCGGATAAGAAGTAAAGCCGTAGGTCCCGTGCCACTGCGATGTGCGACACGTTACAAATCACTACTGTTGTTGGAATTACCCCAGATAGGCAAAATTCTTAGTTAGGGTGTACAGTGGGCCATATGGCCTAAGTGCATAGAGATGCATGGAAAACCGCGTCCTAGATCTCGTTCTTTCAAAGCAAGCAAGCAAGCAAATACATATTCCAGTTTAGCTTATTGTTTCGATAAATTTACGTTAGAGCGCTAGATTTAAATTTCATCAAAATCTGATTTCGAAAATATCCGTGGTTACATACGCAAGTACATATATACATGCATGCATACGTACATACATTCATCATTATTTAAAAAAATCTTTTTTGTGTTTCTAGAGGTCCAAAATGGATATTTATAATGAACTCTTAATTTAGAAATTTTAATAAATCAGTATAATATGTACTCCGATTTATCAATTGTATGGGAATGTAAGAATCATTTGAAGTGGCAAATCTGAAAACCGAAATAAAATTGTCTTAAATCATTATTTTAAAAAAATCGGGCAGATCCGATGCTATCATAGCATTAAATTGAACTGTACAAGTTACAGTGAACGATTAATTAGCTTCAATACAGTTATAGCCAATAATTGTATAAATTATAATTACTGCGAAAAACCTAACTTTATTTGTTACAGGTACAATTACAGCGGATAACGAAGTAATTAGATAGATTATAAACTGAAAGTAACTAAGAGGTAGTTAAGTAAAAGTAATAGAATCATAAATACTTAGTAGTCTCATCGAGGAAAGTTGTAACGGAACAGTTGGAGGAATACAAGAAAGACAGATTATGTTGATTTTATTTATTTATGTATTAATATGAGTTAGGGATAAAAACATTCGAATAGAAATATGTCTTGAAGCCTTAGATGACTAACAATTTAATAAATAATTGTAGGTAATTGCAAAGGAAAAAATCCACTTAACATTTATCCACCAACAGTACAGTTGTGTAAAATTAATATATTGTCCAACAGTGATACAGTTTTTCTTGAATAACATTAATGTATAGGCAGGACACAAATATACGGTAATTATAGTTGTATCTTATTGTATAATCCATAAACTCGAAATGATCGTTAACTTTTAATTGAAAAATGCACAATGTAGTTGTTTTCGTAATTAGATACTTTTAAATATTTAATTACCTTCCAGATTACAATTGCTCGAACTGAAATTCAAATTTGGTTCAGTTACAACTATTACTGAACAAATAGTACTTAAGTACAATTATAGTTACTTTTCTACTGACAGGAAGGTAATTGGCTACTGTTACAATTACTACGAATAAAACAGCAATGCATCTGCAGATACTGTTTTCGTGATAAAAATGTAATTAAGTACAATAAAATTACTGTGGATAAAATAATAATTAAATACGATTGAAGTTCTTTTCTCCTGTAAAAATATAATTAAATATAATTATGTATATGTTATAAAAATATAATTAAGTATAATTACATTTACAATTCTGTGA
>JABXWE010038418.1:0-14420 GCA_014611495.1 Limonius californicus
AGTTTTCTGTTGGGAAATAATTACAGTCAAGAAGTCCCAAAATTTGATCCGGAGCTACAGAAGCATCCCAGAACATTTATGCTTAATCTGAGAAGGTATTTGGAGAATCTTCAGGTACAGGTAGGGTACAATTACGACGCATACCTGGAGCAGAGTGTCATAAGAAGTGCGATGCGAAATAAGGCTGTGGTTTGGTTTCACACTATTTGCAATGAATGGGACAATTTGGACAAGGTTGAAGAGCTGTTCTTAAGACATTACTGGGGTAACAGTGTACTGTCATTGATAAAGCAGGACTTGATGGGGGACAGGTATAATGGAGGTAGAGGTTTGACTAGGGTTGAATATGTGACCCAAAAGTTGTTTACATTTCAGCAATTTGACGAGTACAAAGACGCAAGGGTGGTTGTACCGATTCTGGCAGCGCAATTTGATGTTACGGTGTCCGGAGACGTGATCCGTAATAACGTGACTGAGTGGGAACAATTTCTAAATGTATTACGGGCTTCTGACCACGTTGAACGTCACGGGCGCAACGGAAGGGCAAGAAACTGTCAATTTGACAACAGTGACAGGTTCGGTAGGAATTACGGGGGTTTTAGTGGGAATCGAGGAAATGACAACTTGTATAATCGGGGTTCGTACACATACCCAGATAGGTATCGTATGGGTAATAAAGATTACGAACACGTGTGGGACAAGGAAGGAAGGTATGCTGGAAATAATAGAAGTGACCGAAGATTGAATTACCGAATTACGTACGACCGTATTATGACCAATCGAGGAGCGACGGGGGCGCGGAATGCTCAGAAGAACCATCATCAGGAAGAGGATCATCGGGAACGGTATAGGGAATCAGGCAGTAGGGGTTATGTAAACACGGTGACAGTCGAGCCAACGAGGAAACCGGAGGAGGTGGTGGACGTGCAGATCCATCGACCTCAGGATTTTTAGGAGGGAGTACCACTGTCACAAACCATCAGTATTGTCATCCAAAAGAATTTATTAGTTGTCCAGATGGTGGTACTCAACAGACAACATTAATTAAAGCTAGTATAGGGTTCCAAGAAAGTAGGATAGAAAGGTTTAAAAAGGGACAGGAATTAGATTAGAAGATTGATGATGGGAATGTGATGGAAAAGTTAGGAAAAGATGATAGGAATAGGATAGGAAAGGTAAATGAATATGTTATGGAAAAGTTAGGTAAAGATGATAGGGATATGGTAGGAAAGTTCAATGAATGTGAAAGGAATATGGTAGAAAGATTTGAGGAGATTAGTAAGGAAAAGATTGATAAATATGATAGAGATAGGATAGGTTTATAAATATGAAGGAAATATGATGGAAAAGTTAGATAAGGATAATGGTAATATGATAGGTAAAGATGATGATAATATGATAGGAAAGATTTATAGATATGATGGAAATAAGGAGGAAAAGATTGGTAAATATGATAGGAATATGCTAGGGAAATTTGATGGAAATGATATGAAAATGGGCAAAGAATTTGATGAAAATAATTTAGATGTCTCACAAGTTAGTGGGAAAGGTGTTGAAATATTAGAGGAGAAAGGTGTTGAAGTATCAGAGGAAAACAAAAAGGATTTGATACAAGAATTAACTAACAAACAAGACAAATATAGAAAATTTAAAGAATCGATGCGACAGGGAACATTTGAAGGTACAATTATTAGTTTGCGAAGAAATTAGAAGGTCCTACAAATGTATGGAAGTTACGTCGACAAAGGATATTACATAAAGACAATAGTCAAGGAGAAAGGATCGATTTACTTAAAAGGTTATCACTTTAAAATAATTAAGAAGGATATAGTAATAAATTTATTTCATTCTAAAAGGGGAATTGGTTTGTTTATCCTCATTTACGAAATATAATGTACAAGAAAAAAAGTAATCCGAAGTGGTGCACCTGCGGCGTACCATTCGGAAGACTTTTTTGAGAGGGAAAATATGTCATGATATTTTGGTTAGCCTTGTATTTTCCTTTTCTACCTTATCTTTGTGTTAACTTTAGTTGGTTTGGAGTACAATGTTTGGCACATCGAAGTATGTGATCAAGGATGTTCATTCATTTTTTAAAAGGACGTAGGCGTAGATCGAATGAGATCGTTGAAGTGTTTCGATTGGCCAGACATGAGGGTTGTCTGGGGGATGAGTAAATAATTTAGTGTGCAAAATAAAATGTAAAAAAGCTGCGGACGTGAAGACTGTTCACAGACATCCGAGCTTGATAAAAATTCAAAATTAAGTAATAACCGTGTTAAGTTTAGAATGGAATATGTTTAGGTTGATTGTAACTTTACTAAACTATTAAAAGTCGGAGTTTAAAGAAACTGGTAATCTTTTATTTGGAATGCATACAGATTTAATGACAGCGAACTACGAAGGTGTGGAACTATAATTTATGAGCGACCCAGTAACTGAGATAGACCCCTATGAGAGCTAGTCGGATGCAAGATTAAGTGATTACATGAAACAGAAGTTTAAGTTGTGTTAGAAAAGTACGCTGCTGTCCGTACACGACATTTTATATAAATATATATGTAGGTATAATATGAAATTAGCTGCAAAACAAGAAAACTAATAACTTAGGTTTTTCTTGAGTGTATTGAAAATTGAAGGTGTCACGCAAGGAGACCCGCTATCCACGGCGTTTTCCAATCTAACCTTAAAAAAAATAAGGGATATCCAGCGGTCTAGCAACTACAGGAATCCGCAAAAGTAAGTAATATTTAGTCGACGACTTGACTCTAATGGCAAGATCAGAGAGTAAATTACAAAAGCTGATAAGAGATCTGGAAGTTCAGGCCAAGAAGAGAGGATTGAGGATAAATGAAGAGAAGAAAATACATGGATGTGGTAGGAGAACAAGGTATCATAAACAACATATCTATCACTTTGGCCAACGAGAGGGTCATGAATGTACAGAGAGTGAACGACTTCGTGTTTTTGGGTGGACTGAACAAAATCGAGAAATCGACTCTATAAAACAGTTATAAGGGTCACAACCACGTATGCCAAGAAACTCGGATGTTAAACAGAAGTATACAGGACAGAATGGAGGAATGGGAACGAAAAATGCCGAGGAAAATATCTGGATGGAAGAAATTGGAGAATTGGTGGAAAAGAACACACGGAGAAGTGATATACACGCCTATACAATCAACCACACATCACGCAAATAGTAAAGGCACAGAGATTATGATGGCAGACTCGATAATGGAAGAATATCAAAGCATATGATGAAGGAAGAAATGATAGTAACCAGAAGAGTGGGTCGACCTAGAAGAAAATGGACAGAGGCAATCATGGAAGACTTAAGGGAACGAGGCAAAACAAACTGACGTGATAAAGCACGGCACAATTTAACCGTATCTATCTTACCAAATACAAGATTTTCATACACGGCATGCATATTTTGGATGTATTATGTTACGAGGGCTGATTGTTGGAAAACAACATTATTAGTCTTTCAAAATTTGACTATAATTCATAAATACATTCATTTGTCCGATCACCCTTTCAACAAATCATTTTGACTGTCAAATGCATATCATTAAATTACTGGTCCTAAAATATAATTTTTTTATTACGATCGTTACAGGTTTTCATAAAGAAATAAAAATATGAAATAACAATATAAAGGTATATTGCATATTTTTGTGTTATACTTTACATAGAGTTACAACAGATCATTCTTTTAGCATTTTATAAAAAATAAGCCATATGTAAGAAATTAAAAAATAACTGTATCTTCGTAACAACATCTTTGGCGATGTTATATTCATGTGGTTTTAAAGGGTAGGTACCCACATGTTTACTTAATAATAACGATATGTAGAAACAACTTATACTGGCAACAATAAGCAGGTACCAATAGTTATAGCTCAAATATCCATTCACTAGTGTAATGCTAATTTTAATTATTGATTACACAAAAACATGGTGAAGGATAACCACCTACATAACTTCAGAAATTTTGCAAATAAGTAATGTGGTGCTTTTAGTGAATGAATACACGAGATGCTAATATTTTTGGTTATTATAAAGTGTAGATACAGATGCAATAACAGACAACATGGCTATCTGCTTTTGCACGTGATCTCTAATATTACAACTGAGATTATAAACGATAATAAAATACTGACTTAGTCACATTTCGTTATTAGTTTCAAGTCGTCTTAAAAATTACTCACAACTCATCATAGGTATTAACATAATTAGGTAAAAATAAAAGAAAGTTTTCAAAATCATATTTTGAAACTAAATAATAGACAGTATTTGATCGTGAAACTGATGACTCACTTATTTGGCTTATATCAAATTTACAAAAATTCATATAAAATATTACAACTTTTTTATTCAACATTATTTAAGCAAGGAATGATAAGTCTCTAAATTTACTACATGTTTTAAAAGAATATCAGAATCACAATATCTATAGTTCATGGTTACAAGAAAATTTGGCAACTATTTAAAAAACAAAATAATAGCTGTAGGTTCATGTATTTATAGAATTGGTGAATAAGCAGAACCGGATTGCAATACATATGATTGTGAGGTCCAGTTACATTCACAATTTTGTGGTGGACGTTCTCAGACTTTTCGATGGAATGATATACTGTATTTACAGAACCTACAACTGCTTATTATGTTTTCTTTTTCACTTCGTGTGTAATGGCTTGTAACCACGACTTTATGCAGCTATGGTTTACATCTATCTGAGCTACTTATCTAGGTGTATAAAGTCTCATAGACTACTCGATCATGTGCTGGGTAGGAGCCACCTCCAGTAGCATTTGTAAGAAGACTGTAATGCCATCTGCAACAACGAAAAGCTGATGTTTAAGTTGGTAGAATGTAATTATATACCCCATGGTTTTCTTACGTAACACGGCTTTAGGTGAATAAAGATAAGGTGATAAGCACTGATCAAGAAATATTAGATATGTATACCTATTGGGAAGTTAATAAGAGATGAAAGTAGCACAATGGGAGTTCCAAGAAATCCCATCGTCTTACCTAGCTCCATCTTCTTTCCGATAAACTTGCGGACAAAATTATGAGTTTTTTCTGAAGTATGTATTCCCATTCACCTCATGAATGAAGTGATAACTGATGCCTGGAAGCAGCTTTTTAAGGCGAGCGAATGGCAATAAAATATCTTACCCATAAATGGTATGCGCACTTTATAGTGCACAAATGGAACATAGAATACCATTCCACCCAGTATGAACATGGCAGCATATAAATATTCGATGGTTGGTTTATCTACGATGGGGCCAATAATCAAGTAGACAGATACGACTAACACCACAAGCGGAATGATGATAGGCACCTAATAAAAAAATCGTAATTGAACATAATAACATTTCAAGCAAATATTAGAGTATTTCTGATCGTTTACAAATAATTTGAGTTAAGCACAAAATAGTGCTTGTTTCAATACGGAAGTTGTCTCATAATATATACTTCTTTATCTATATCAATTTACAACAGCAATAGTGCGATTATATCATAACAAAAAGATAAATTTATACCTACGCTGTGATACGCTATTTTGACAATTCATAATACCATACAAAAATATACTTGATGCTAACGTGTTTTATACTGTTATGTATATAATACACTGTCCAAAATGGTCTGAGGGCAGACGTTATTTAAACCATTTCTTCAATCCTATTAGGTTTATTTACTTGAATGGGCTTTTATTTCATTTGTGAACCTTTACATAATAGTACAGTCTCACAATAAATTTAGTATCGCAAGTTTTGTTTATATGAAAATGTAGAAAATAATAAATGTTATATCTGTGAACAGGTGTATTCTCCTTTTCATATTAGAGCTGATGAACTTTCAGATATCTTGTATTAATCACAGTTCGTGGTATTTGTTAAATTATTGCATCTTAATTATAATGCGTGAGCTGGTTACGACATTAAAAATAACCAACAGTTTGTGATTACATCATCAGGAACGGTCTTTACGAGCTAAAGCTACATTATCAAACCTCAACTACACTTCTACAGTTCTTGTTTTTCGTTTCAACAATTACACTTTTCGTTTAGCTTATCCTCAAGAGCGCGTTCATTCGAGCAAAGAAGATTGGAAGTTCATTTTCCCTATTTTAGGATTGATAGTAAAAGGGTGAGAATATAACGTAATACTGAAGCCCTAGAACGTCTGAGACATATTTAGTAAGTCCATACCAACCGAGGAGGCACAGTCATGGTTTGGGTCGGAATTATCTTTCCATTAAGGTCTTAAATTTGTTTTATTCTATTTTCAAGCCTATTTTTGTGACGACAACGGACTATCTCGCCATCCTTTGGCGTGTTCTCTGCACATTCTCCTGTTTCTCTCTCTGCTCACAATGTCTTCCTACTTCATATCTCTCTGCATTGTTTCTTGCTTTTTTCCTCAAGGTTTTTCCCGTTATAATTCTCAATGTCAATTTCGTTTGTTCATAGTCGATTTTTGGTTATTCTGGTATTTGCCCTTGATCCTATGGCATAAGTCACTATTGGTCTAATTTCATCGTGGCCATTTTGAACCCCGATTTTGAAAAGGAGGACAGTTCATGGACAGGTTTAGCACCGTGGCAAATAAGAAATTTGCTCACAAAACTGTTGACACAGCTTCTTGAACGGCATGATAGACTGAAACTAGTACTTGGAACGTCTACTAATTAATCGATTCCAGAAAGAGAATATCATCATTCTACAATGGCCTACCCAATTTCCTGAATTAAATCCTAGTGAGCATGAATGTGACACATATGTCTAAATAATCTAAGTTTAGCTAAGATTGTGGTAGCAATACTGTATATTAGAGAGCAAGTTCTCAAAATTGATATAAAAATGAATGTAAACGTAACAAAAATATAAATCATTTATAGAAGTACGACAACATTATTTTAATATTTTTCACATAAATATACTTTATTTAAAATATCATGCTTATTTTATGTATACAGGGTTGATTAGTAGTGTGCCAAAGCCCAATATTGTCACTATTAAGATGATTTGGAAGTTTTTCTTTTTCTCTTTAAGTGATGTAGTGCCAAAATGCGCACATAAAAATATTTTTAAATATACAGGGTGACTCGTTAAGCGGAGAACCTTCGAGGTTTATTTATTAAATAGATCACTCTGTATATTTTTGCATTTTTGAATTCGGTGTAATTTAATTTACTTTAAAGAGCATTTTTTCTATTGATATTTGAAAAAAGCGGGAAAATACTCTTTGAAATAAATTAAATTTTTGGTGGTTGTGTCGTTTTAGTATATCACTTGACTACGTACTGCAAATTATGTATTCTTAATTAATCGTAATACTCAAGCACCGAATTAATTTGTTAAACCTTGATAATCAAAATTTTCACATTATTTATAAACTAGCCAACGCCTCATCCAAAATTAAAAACCAGGAGATGGTTGAAAAGACAAATTTTACGTAGAATTCAAAAATGTAAAAATATACAGGGTTCTATTTAAAAAATAATACCTTAGGGGGGCTCCGCCGTAGCGAGTCACCTTGTATATTTCAAAATATTTTTAAAATGTGCGCATTTTGGCACTACATTATTTTAAAGAAAATAAAATCGTCCTAAAATATTGGACTTTAACGCACTAACCTTATACACTTGATTATAGAAAATATTTGCTCAGTAGGAGGTGTTTGAATTTGGAAGATACAAAAGGCGATAATTTAAATAATTTCTAAAAGTTTGGTAAAATGTTTAAACTGAATTTTTGAATATTTTGGCATATCATTTTGTAGTGTTTGCCCACTTGCTTGCGACCGTTTGCTTGTACCATTTGCTCGCCGCCGTTTTCTCGCCGGACAGATGATCGACTAGTAATTTTTATTATTAAATTAAAATATTATCTGTAGGCATTTCGTATATGCTGGTAGTAATTCTGAAATTCTTAAAGGAATGTGAAAGATAAAGCAAGGTTCCTGTTCTTGCAGTTGAGTGCGTATACAGTAATATTTATTTTTATTGTTCCTAATAACATTAACTAGAAGTTGCTTGCTTGCTTGCTTGCTTGCTTTGAAAGAGCGAGATCTAGGACGCGGTTTTCCAAGCATCTCTATACACTTAGGCCACATAGTTACTCTGATATATTTTTTTAATTAATAACTTATCAAAACATCGTAAAAATTTGCGGTACTGATCTAGAAACAGCATTTTGATTCCAAAATTTTTAATGAACAGGTATCTACTTTGTTTTAAAGGAAAATAATTTTATATGTTATACACGTAATAGCTGGGTTATGTACATAACCATGTTTTTAGTAGTCAACGGTATTGGTTCAACATTTATAAGGAATCGATGTATGTCGTTATCGAATGTTGAAATTATTTTTTTATCATTCGTCAGGAAAACCTGTTGTTGTTTTCCTTCAATCGAATCAAGCATCTGTACTTCAAAAGACAAAACTAATAACAAATGACAAGAGCGGACATTAAAAAAATCTTAGAAATCATTCTAAAATAAGAGACTGTCCTCTATAATGAAAGACGGAAGGTACCATACATATACCAATTTAAAATAAACTTTCTTCCTTAGACCATTTTTATCAGTGGGTATTCATTCATTCCGATAAATTGTTTATAAGTACCTAAATTTTGTTCGATTTATAAATTAACCAAATTTGTTAATAAGGTTTTTTCTAAGTTTTACAGTGTAAATTATATTTCATTGGTGTTTGTAGTTCCTACATAAGATGCAAATAATATACTGTATATGAATACCAGTTCTTAATTCAATAAAAATAATGTTATCTTTCATGAAAAGTTTTTTGTGGTATTATTCTAAATTAATTTACTAAATATTAGTTTTGAGTATCTACGTAGTAACTTTACATTTACAGCGCAAATACCTTGTAGGGCCTTGGATAGTTGGGTTTAGTGTATCTCATAACCATAAGAGCTACCATAGATCCTCCATAAAATATCCAGGCAGTAAAACTAAAGAAGTCAATCAGCGAGTCTATTGTTCCGTATAAAACCATTGCACCGGCTATTATGGACTACAAATATAACTTGGTATAAAATATGTATTAGATGTTTATACAATATTTACATGAAAAATAAGTCCCGGTGCAGGAGTGTATCGACGGACATGCACATAGGACAGTATGTCGAGCATGTGACCTTCGCGGCTGGCAGCGAAACATAAACGTCCTGCAGCAAATAATGTTCCATTTGCTGAACCAAATGTAGAAATTGTAACAGACAAAGGCATCAGCCATGCCATGACACCTAGCAATCGGTTGCCAAATGTCACCGCTACTGCTTCTGAAGTAGTCATTTCCAATGGTGACATTACAGTTAAGTACGAAACGTTAATCAGGGCGTAGCATACTGTTACTAGAGGTATCCCTATAATTATACTTCGTGGCAAGTTTCTGAAAAATAAAGATTTACTTCAATATATTCCCATCATCGATAAATATTGTTTACTATATATACCTACATCTTTATCGTGATGCACAGCTATTAGTTCATTTTTGTTCTATGTTTAAGAGCAATAACAATTATTACTTCAATGAGGAGGGAGCAAATATTAAATTTAAGAAAATTCGTGGTATAAAAAAGTTTATACATACTTGGATGGATTTTTTATTTCTTCAGTGACGTAGTTTAAGTTATTCCACCCATCATAAGCCCACAAACCGGTATAAAATGCTGTAGCAATATTCCCAACAGAGAATTTTGTGTTTGCAAATGGAGATTGTAAATGCTGAATATTTCCTGAAAATAGTTATACAAATTAATAGATAAAAATCAGGATTAACATATACATTGAAATCTGTATCAAACATAAACAATCATATCACTTTAAAGTAGTTTATAATGCTTTTTCGTTTTAAATAGATTAGATTGTACGCATAAATTAATACAAGGAATTTCCTATATCCTTGAAAACGTTTCAGTGTCTGCGTTTAACAGACTGTCACATCTGCACTCTGAAGTTCAAGCACTTAATTTTAATAAAGCTCATTAGGTATCAACTACAGAGTGACATTTCATTAAATTAATTTGAAACTTTGAAGGGCAAGTTGCAGAAGACGTTTATCTGGGGTTGTTATTTAATTTAGTATTTCTTCAAAAATTTTATTAGATAATTTCGTGGCACATTATTTGCTTGAGATTTAACTTACGTAACTGTAAAACTTAAAATTAATGCCTTACCTTCACACATTTTGTAAATTCCTCCTATTATTACTATAAGTACTGCTACTAATTTGGCCGCCGTAAAAATATTTTGTACACTGGTTGCAAGGTTTACGCTGTAGCAATTCACGTACAGGATGACCACTGCAAAAAGAAAGCACATTCAAGCAGCTACATAAAACATGCTTTTTTTATTGTAGAACTTCTAAAGATTCTTTCATGCTTGTAAAATTTTAGTCTAGAACCTCTTGGTATCAATTAATTTAGTTTCTTAAAAATAAATTACCATCAAAATTTTGTTTTTATCTAAGTATGTATGTATTGATGTTTTTACGAGGGGAACTCAAAAGCTTATCTGCCTAGCCATGAAACAAAACTGATACAAAAATGTTAATAACTTTATTTTTCAATATAACATCCATCTATATCAACACACTTACGCCATCTGTCCGGAAGTTGGATTATACCTTCAGAAAAAATTCTTTTGGCTGACTAGCGAAATAGACATTGTTTCAATTCGTTATCTGAGTAAAATCTTCTTAAATATTTCTTCAGTTTTCTAAACAGATAAAAATCAGATGGTGCCATATCTGGGATGTAAGCTGGGTGATCAATCTCCTGAAATCCATATTCCTGTAAAACAGATATGACATTTCGAGCCTTGTCATGCAAAAGCAAGATGATTTTCTGGCGGAAATGTTGGCATTTTTTACAAAAAAGTTTCTTAAATGTTTTAGAGTTTGGCATAAGTTTCTCCAATAAATGTCCCTCTTGGCATAAATTCGATCAATAATATTCCCTCCATGTCCCAGAAAATTGTAGTAATTAATTTCCCAGCAGAAGGTTGGGTTCGGAATTTCTTGAGAGATGGAGACCCTTATAGACCATTGCACGGATTTTTGTTTCGTCTCAGGACTTTCGACAAGCATTCGACAGAGTAAAAAGAAACAAAATAGCCGAATGTATGAAACTACTGGAAATACCTGATAAACTCATAAAGCTCACCATCTTGACCTTACGAGACACTAAGGTATCCGTATTAATTCAACAAGAAAGTACTGAACTTTTCCCAATTAACTCTGGAGTAAAGCAATGAGACGCGCTCTCAGCTAAGGTCTTCAACATGATACTGGAGGTAGTAATCAGGAGGGTCAATATTAATGGTACGATAAAAACTAAGAGTGTTCAGTTAAATGCTTACGCGAATGATGTGAATATAGCGAACAGGAGTATAAAAGAACTAGAAGATACTTTTCTGAGACTAGAAACAATCGCAGCAGAAATGGGTCTAACGATAAATGAAAAGGAAACTAAGTACTTACGTGTAACAAACCAAAACGTTCAAACCCGAGAATTGGAAGTAGGAACCTATAAGTTTGAAGAAGTCAAAGAGTTTGTGTATTTAGGATCGCAGTTAAATTCAAAGAATAATCTGGACGAAGAAATAGCAAAAAGGATTCAGGCAAGAAATAGGAATTACTATGTATACAAATATCTTATGCAGTCCAAAGTACTGAATCGCGCTTCGAAAATAAAAATATGTAGCAGTATTATAAGACCTGCAATAAAGTTTGGTTGCGAGACTTGGATTTTAACACTAAATCAGCAATATAAATTATGATCAGACCTGTGCCGAGTACTGAATGAGGTTACTCACGAGTTTTTTTTGCGAGTACTCTATTAAAGTATTCATGAGTACAACGTTAAGAGTACTTATTAGTTAAATACATAGGAGTAACGAGTAGTACTCGCAACTCGTGGTGCAAAATTACGAGTACAGCACACGAGTACTTTCGCCTGAAAGTGACAGTGACAGGTGACAGCTACAATTAATAGTTTGGTTTGAATATTTATTTTGCTTTGCAAAAATTTCCTTAAAATAAAAGAATGCCAAACAAAACTTCACTGTCACTATTACTGGTGTTAGTTTTAGCACTTGTTGATGGCCGGGGTGGCACGTATTCTGCGTCTGAATCTATAGGATAAGGTTCGCGCATAGAAGCAGAACTGTTACTATCAGTCTTAGACATGATAAAGTTTTTTTTGTACACTAAAATCTAATAATAATGCACTTCAAGCAAGCCAACTGCTACTGGGTCACCCGCCACTGTGGGTCTGTCACTCTGTAACTGAACTTAATGGGAATGAATAATAAATCAAATCCCCATTCAATTTTTACGTAGACAGGGGGATCACAGTTATATATATATAAGAAATCAAATATTATAGCTTCAACTGGTTTTGTATTTAATGTCCGAATTAGGGGAATCAGGTACTCGCAAAAATACTCGTAAATACATTGAGTACTTATTACGAGTACTTGCGATAATTATCACGAGTACGAGTAACGAGTATTAACAAAAAAAAGTACTCATGAGTACTTCGAACTGAGTACTTACAGTACTCGAGTACAAATTTAAAGAAAAGTATTGAGTACTTGCCCAGGACTGATTATGATACGCATATTTTTAAGTAAAGGTTGTGGTGGATTTGAAGAGAATGGAATAATAAGGAGAAGAACGAATTTTGAAATAGACAACCTAATAAAAAGTGCTGACATAGTGCGGTTTATTAAATCCCAAATACTGAGATGGTTAGGGCATCTTCGCGAATGGACAGTAAAGATACTAAATCTATCATGGAATGGGATCCCGTGTATGGAAGATCGCGAGGAAGGCCGCGAGAAAGATGGAAGGAAGCAGTTGAAGAAGATCTACGAGAAATAAAAGTTAGGAACTGGAAAACAAAAACAAACATTCGCCGACAATGGAATAGTATCATAGAAATGGACTAAAATCCACAAAGGGTTGTAACGCCGAAGAAGTAAGTATGTAAGTTTCTCCAGTAAGTGTAGTCCCTCTTGGCATAAATTCGATCAACAATATTCCTTCCATGCCCCAGAAAATTGTGGCCATTAACTTCCCAACAGAAGTTTGGGTTCGGCATTTCTTGGGAGGTGGAGAACCTTTCTGGACCCATTGTTTGAATTCTTGTTTCGTTTCAGGATCCCAGTAATTAACCCAAGTTTCGTCACCAGTCATCATTCGTGGTAGAAACTCTGAATCCTTCTCTAAAGTGGACAAATGTTGGTCGTAAGTTTGTTGGTGGTGCAATTTGTGTTTTGGAGGCAGGAACTTTGGTATCCTCTGCGCTGACAACTTACGCAAGCATAATGTATGATGTAAAATGGTAATGACGCTTCTCTAAGAAATTTCTGGTTCTGAATATATAGTTGCAACTTTCAAACGTCGATTCTCCAGCCACCATATCCTCAACTTGCTGGCACATTTCTTCATTAGTCGCATCTGAAGGTCTACTTAATCTTGAATCATCTTCAACGAATTCCCGTCCCAACGAAATTGTTTACACCAAAATTTAACCTTGTAATAAGACGGAGTTTCTTCTCCGTAGACCGCCGTCCTTCTGTCATAGATAGTTACTAAATACAATATTTTTGAAGCGGGTCTGTAGATCTGAACAAATTTGCATTTAAAACTGTCAAAAACTTGTAAAAATATAACATTTATAGCATAGGTATTTTTTTTCATGGTTAGATAGATAAGTATTTGAATTCCCCTCGTATTAACAACATCCTCGAATCAGTTGAGTTTCTGGAATTTTCAGGATCATTTAGTATAAATTCCAGAGATTTACGGTTTAGGATTCCTAAATTTGCATTTACCCAAATGATATAATTAGCTTAATCCTATATTCCGTGTAACAAAACTTAATATGAACTTATTTAGCTATAATTGCTAATAATAAATACATTTTGAAAGTAAACTAATTGTGCAGTGTAATCTAAAAAACTCGTTTCTAAAATACAAAGTTATTGTTAACATGTAGGTATGTTTACTGCAGCATCATTTTCCGCTTTATTGAATCTACGAACAAGTGGATGCAGTAACCCTGATACATAAAAATATTCATAGTATCGACTTCTTGCTGCTTTTTACTTTTATCTCGAATACACCTAGTATATCTGAAGTGAACACAATGTGTTCATCGCATTTTGAGATTGTCACGAATACGGAATATGGCGACATTATACGTACAGTTTGCGACAAATGTAATGACGTTAGTGGCAATCGTATACAGGGTTGGGATAAAGTATGGAACCAAGTAAATATCTTTTAAACAAAAAGAACGATATTTATGAAAATTTGCAGGCAAGTGCAATGGAACAAAATGCATCTGATGTAAATTTTTTTGT
>JABXWE010038420.1:0-24307 GCA_014611495.1 Limonius californicus
GAAAGATGGTCTCGATATAATCAAATATAAATGTTGATTAAACATTAATCAGTCCTATCATTCCGAATCAAATCCATTTTGGATCATAATCCTTTTGGCTCTTGAAGTTTATCATCATATGCAATAATTAATCAAAAAAATAAAGAACAGGCAAGCTAGAAATACACACCTTTCCATCCTTTGTGTGGATTCCTGCACCGATGCGGTAGATTTTCTTATTCATCTCTGTGCGATGGTGGTAGCCCTTTTGACCAGCACGGGCTACCGTGAAGGCCACACGAGACGGATGCCAAGCACCAATACAGGCAACTTTGCGCAGACCTTTGTGAGTCTTACGTGGGAGTTTCTTTGTATGCCAACGGGAAGTGACACCTATAAAAATGATCTTTCTTTAAAACTGTTGTCGAGGCAAAATTTAATGTGGATGTTTGGGAGAGAAAACATCAGTAGGAAGGCAGCATGATATTTCTCTTCAAGGATAATATCTCAGTCCATGCACAAATCATGTTTATCATCACAAAATCTAACACATTGTTCGGTTAAGTTCTTCAATGAGTAAGCTATACTGTCCATGATGACCAAACGAAATTCAAATAGCAAATTGGTATGAGATATTTGTATAATTTTTCAAAAACTGTTATGGCGAAGTGTTGGATAATTAGGAAATATTTCAAACAAAATTAATTTTCAAGTTAAACAATAAAATATACTAACCCTTGTATCCCTTGCCCTTGGTTACTCCAATACAATCAATCATTTCATCCTGTGCAAAAACTGAAGCGATGGGTACAGGCTTTTCAAGGTGATCCTTAACCCAAGTCACTTTATCAGCAACAGAGCCCCCATTCAGTTGAATTTCCATAATGTGGGCCTTCTTTTGACGTTGGTTCAACAGCTTCATCTAATGGTAAAGAAAAAAGACCATTTAATACACTTCTGCTTACAAAACGATCAGTAATAAAGGCAAGCCATGAAAAAAAAAACACTCATAGTGTTGAGTTGAGTTTGTATTTTTTACAACTGTACAAACAGCGGCCACACATAATTTGTGCCTTTGATCACATAACACTACTAAAAATTCAAATAGATATTGATATTTTCAATATAAATCATTGTACGACTAGTATCAAATGAATAACGTAATACTGCAGACAATATATTGCGAATTCAGAATAAATTAAACAGATCAATACCTATACAAGAATTATCATCCATCATCTAACCATTAATAAAAATTTCACTAACACAACATGCTTTTGCAAATCAAATGTCCAGGACAGTTGGCAACAATTGTTTATAGCTGTGTCAAAGTACTTTAAAATCTCTATGAAAACTAGATCAGTCCATGGTTAAGAAACAACCGCCATGGACTTTTGATTTACAAACAAAAACCATTGCCGCTTGTACTTTTTTGTTTTGACAACTCTCAGACGTATAAATTAAAGACTTCAATTTTGTTTTTTACTGCTGACAACTTCACTGTTATATTTTTCAAGCAAAAATCAAAACTTTAACTCCTTCCAACAGTTGCCAAACGAATCACAATCAATAGAATTAATGCCTACAATAGCAGTACCCACCTGAGTGTGAGCAATGACACGAACAACTTTGCAATACTTAATGATCTTCTTGAAATCGCGCTCGATGGATTTCTTTCCCAGGTTGTCCTGCCATTTCTTGGAAGCCTTGGTGAAGGCCTTCTTCTTGCTCTTATACCTGAGTGGAACCAAACCGTTAGCACGTAAAAACCCAACAGAATAGCTGCTGGCGCTCTGCAAAGCACAAAGAGGGATGGCCTCATAGTTTAGAGGAGGCTTTGCCCTCAGTCGCATCGAACGGAGCCTCAATCAAGGCCGTTAACCGATGGACAACCAACAATGCTCTCATGCAGCCATTGGAGAGCTTAACCGATTTTAAGTTAACTTTCAAACAATGGAGTTTAAAGGAATTTACCAGTTCTTGTAGAAACGACGGCGACAATCTTCAGAAAGATGCTCGGCCCAGATGGTGACAAGGGCACGGAGTCCATGGGGGGTCTCAATGTAACCCACACATCCTACCACAACCATTGGGGGAGTCTCGAGGATTGTAACCGCTTCCACAATTTCCTTCTTGTTTATTTCTGCCATGATAAAAATGTTAATTAATTAATTATACTCGACCATACTTCACAATAAGCAACTGAAAATATTATTAATATCGTTAAGACTGTACAAAGCATGGTTTGTCTAAGTGTCAACGCCCAGAGGCTACACAGAGATTATGGAATATGCCTAGTGCACCTCCCGAGGGGTACATGATCTACGACACTGCAGGGGAGAGCTGCATTAAAAGACAGCCTCCATCCCGCCAGCAGGATGGTAATCTCCATACTGAGCGTGTCGATTAAAATAAACACAAAACAAGACTTACTTGAGCCAGGTCGATCTGCCTCACGCACAATGTGGGTCATACCGGCCTTATAGCCGATGAACGCTGTCAAATGCACTGGTTTGCTAGGATCATCTTTGGGGAATGCCTTCACTTTTCCGCGATGCCTCTGGGATCTCTTCTTGGGGTAAAAGCCCATCGACCCGTGACGGGGGGCGCTGAATTTTCGATGAGACTGAAAGTTTTAGAAAGTTAGCCATGCTTGGAAAACGTGCAATCTTAATTGACGGTTGGAAAACTCAGACCGCCCTAGAATATATCCTCATTATATTCGGATTGTAACCATAAACTTTTAATAAATATCTAAATCATCATGTTAACACAATATCCTTGTCAATTGCCACGTGTATTAATTTTGTAAAATTTTCTCGTTTTCGAAAAAGCGTGGGTTTAAGTCACTGTAGATATTGTAAGGGAGATTTTACAGCCAAAGCTGCACCAAAATTCACAAGGATGGACAAGAAATTTACAGATGAAGCAAACATAAAACGACTTACCATCTTGAAGCACTAAAAGCAAATGGCAGAAGGAACGGATCACCGCAGGTGAGCAGCTTTAAAACCGGTAGGAAGAGGGCGCTTCGGTTTAAACATGGAGTAGGTAGCGTTACAACCAGAATTGGCGCCTTTTTCAAATTTTAAGATGGAATATTTAAAATTATTAATTACATAAGTATTAGGCAAATTAGCACAAGTTAAAATTAAAACTACCCAAATTCATTTGTGAGTAGAAAGCATGGATTTCCTGCAGTTAATATTAATTTCAAAACGATGATGATGAATTGATTAATTTAAAATTTTGCGTGATCATCCTAATTAGTAATCGATGGTAGGGGAGAAAATGAATAAAACATAATTTATGAAAAATGCTGAAAAAGAAAATGGAAATAGTCCACAGAGTAAAAACCACAGAAATTAAATAAAACTTGACTGCTTTGAGTAAGTAATTATGTTACAACGATTACAGGCTAAACGAACTTTTTCATCGACCCGCGAAAGGCGGAAAAGGCCTTCGGCTTAGCTCAGAACAGTAGGGGTGGTTCACGAGAAACGCTTACGGGAGAAGGGAAATCGTATCTTCATAGTTGTGTACAGAGTAAGTCAAAATTAGTGGGCGCCACCTTCCAAATCACAATTGTAGGTTCTCGTGGAAGGCCGAGAAGCCAACAGCTTACGGGAATCGGATTCACCTTTATTGTGCCTCCTCCTGTATACAAAGCTTACAAAATTTATGCACACAATACAATTAAAATACACAGAAATAAAAGATATAATGAATTTGAAGACAAAAGTAATTCTACTGCTGTTTGAAATTGGCAATACACAAAGTACAAGAAAAATATCCAAAACGGTAATAATTTTAGTTACACACAGAGGGAAGGTTGAACGTTCAAACAAGATAGGCTAGGCGCCAGTAGTTTACGGTATTTACTTTAATGAACATATCTACGCAGCCAGTGACTCTGGAGTTTACAGAGATTAATTAACTTTAACCTAAGCGAATAATGAAACACTGGGCAACTGAAGGTTGCCTCACTTTTAATATTACAAGGAAAATAAACTGTTCTATTTCTTAGTCTTTAACGAAACAGCGAAAAACAAACACTGTACAGCACATTGGCAAGTTTTACCTTAGTTATATCTTCGGTATGGAGTAGAGAGAGGCACAATTGGGGTGTTCCTAGGTTCTTTGGGAAGCCGGAAAAATTCGCAGGCACGCCCCTGAAGATTGGATCACGAGGGAGACGCAACTCTATGGGCCAGGACTTTCTTTGGCGAAGAAAAGAAAGACGGGAACTTCAAATACCAAAATTTCCACCGCTGGATGGTCACTTGCAACGGCTCAAAGGAGACTTTTCACGAGGTTGAAAACTTCTATTCCGACACAAGTCTAGAGGACAAATTCACTGCATTGTCTTTACAAAAAAAACTGACACTCTGCTAATACATTTAATCCGACACAAGTCGAAGATTCTTTTGCCTAAGGCAAAAAACGAAACAATAAATTCATTTAGCAGAAGAAAGCAGCCAACAACCCGACAAACATGTTCGTTTACTTCCAGAAGCTATCGTCCACTGACTTCCCCCTGTCGCAAAAACTCCCACCCAACTAAATTGTTCTAGAACAATCCTCTTGCACGCGTGCCTTCCGGCGCACCTGCAAGCGAAGAGTTCCAAGAACTGCCTTTTGTCGGCATTTTCAGACTACACAAGTACGTCGAACGGCACAGATGGAAAATTTCAAAGGCTAGGGGGCAAAATTCAAACGAACATAACACTTACTTTAGTTTTCTATTGATAGTGATTCTAAAATCCAAAATCCATATTTCAAACTTTATCCAAATTGTATAACTTGCACATTGAACTTTAAATTTTAAAAATGTATTAAATGGAATCATATTTCATCATATTTTTGTACTTCTACACTGTACTACATATTAGGATACATACAAAAAGAAATTGCAGGACTAGTACATAAAGTACCCCCTGGAAGATAAATGAAAACAATCCAACTCTTTGCTTTAAAAATAGAAAAAAGTTGCTGCGTCGGCGGACGGCGACAACGCGCTTGCTTTAACTGCTTTGCTGCTTTCGTTGTAGTTCTCAGAAAGAAAAATGTAGATTATGTTGTAAAGAAAAGGAATAGTTACTACTAATTCTTTAAATGAATCGATAATATATTCTCGTGATTGGTATAATTACTTGTGAATGAATTCGAAGAAACATACTTCAAACTTTTATCACTTGTCATTGCTTTAATTATAGAGCAGAACACAATCACAAATGAGGTTGTAATCCCACATGAAAAATTACAGCAAGAAGGTTCAACGGAGATTTGATATTTTGAACTACAATTCCACCACAAGTATTACGTTAAGCATCGTTCCTGTAACATACTCGCGACTAATTCAGAGTTACACAAGTCTGCTTCTACCACACACGTTCAGTTATATCTGCGCATGCACGGCATGTGCAAGTATACAATACAGAAATTCAATCATTTTCATGTTGGTTGTACAGTAATAATACTTGTGCAATATTATTATATACACGCTCCCTGTATACTTGTACAATCAATTTGTGCAAGCATACCGTTCAAGCATGCAGTTACGTGCATAGTCATCTTAAAATAGTGCCGAAAAAGGTCTTATTCGTTAGGTACGCTTTATAAATATTTGTAAAATGTTAACTCCTCATAATTTAATAAGATTCAAAGTCTTGAAACCCATTAAAACCAAATGTTATGAATTATAATTGTTATTATAGGGATACAAGCTTAATTTCTCAGGCAGAACAGCAATCAGGTAAACCGCATGTTTTATAGTTTGTACATAAAGGAAGACGAACAATGATTATTGCCAGTAATTAAAAAAAAATCATTTATAATGTTTACATTTTGATGCGCCTCTGCATTAATCCGCCACTGCATTTGAATTTAACCTCAAAATAATGTTAAAAATGTCTCTGCTAAGAATATTTTCTAGAAGAGCTTTCAAATCCATAAATGCTATCACTTACAACAGGTATGTTTGTAATAATTAGTACAACTAAGTTTCAACAATTTTTTGGTTCCAAAATTTGAATTTTAGGAGTACCGTATAAGGTTAGTTACATAAAAACCGCTTCGTTTTATAATTTTACTTGTCAATATTTCAAGATATTAAAGACAGTACATCTTCGTAATTTTTTCACGGTGTTAAAAGCATTTCATTGCCATAACAAATACCAACGAAACTTTGAGGTTATGATGTAATTTTCAGGACATTGAAATATTCCTCTTCCACAACAAAATTTCAAAATGCTGTAGATGAGGAGGTTGATCGACCAATAGCGTATTCTAAAAGCGCAGCGAGTCAGTGGCAAGCAAAGTCTTCACGAATAGGAACGGACTCCGAGAGGCTCTGGTATGAGCCCTATGTTATCCTTAGCAGCATTGCTGTTTTTATGATATACTTTTGCGTGCTGCGGGAAGAAAATGATATTGACAAAGAATTCGATAAGACTCTCTATAATCGAATCCAGGGCTTGGAGGAGAAACAGCTTATTCTAATACTAAAACATAATCAAGATCATGGATTGAGTACGACAGCTATAGAGCAGCGGTTGCAGGAGATGGCGGAAAGTAAATAATTTTATGTGTTATGTTGTAAATATTTGTTGTTAATGCCTGTGTTACGTTTAATAAAACTGTAGATGTTAAAGTGATTTATTATTTTAGCAGAGCACTAAAATAGCATTTAGCTTATCGTAGCTTGCATTGTAAAGTAAAACTGAACTCGTGTTACTGTATTTTACAAATAAGGTTACAGTAACTGTAGGACAGTCTTGTGCAGTATCTTACCGTAAAGTAACGCGATACCGGTATCGCGATACTTTTTGCAGTATCTTAGTATCGCGTACGGTACATTTTTTATATGTTACCGTTATCTTATCTTCAGATAGAATTTTTTAGTATCTTTAACATTTTTGAGATACTTTTCAGATACTTTTAGATAAATATTTGTTTCAATGCTAAAACTTTTTTTAAATTATTATATATTTTTACCATGTGGCTGTAAGGGTTTAAAATTCCCTAAAATTTGCAAATCCTAAAGCAGGCTCTAAAAGTTTTACAACTTAAGCAGCTTAAGTCGGACACAGAGACAGCCAGACAGGCTCCTGGTTTTACAGCTGCAGCTGCAACAAATGTTTCGTGTTTTTTTTAAGTATCTAAAAAGTATCTAGATACTTTTAAAACGTATCTTGTATCTTTGTCAGGTACCGGTTGTTAAAAGTATCTTATCGTTGAAAAAGATACTTTTTTATGCAGAGTATCTTATCTTACCTTCAGGTACTTTTTTTTCGGTATCTTTACAACACTGCTGTAGGATTAGCCAGGATAATTCTGGATTTTGGAAGTTGCACTGGTAGCCAGTCCAGTTCATTGTTTTTGTTAAAAAGAAATACAAATACAGAAGTAAATAAAAAAGAAACGAATAGTAACACCAAAACTATGTCAATCATAATGAAACTTTACTTTAAATTGCCAACATTATGAGAAAGTGGTGGCTAATAAAAAAATTCTGTCGGAAAAATATCACTGGTGAAGTAGAAATAGAGATGAATATATGCTACATTTTTTGTCCAGTTTTATATTGTAATATTTGTATAAATTAATAAACTGGTGCCCACTGGCGTTCAGGTTGAATTGAAAACAATATGGGTACCACAGCTATAAAATAAACCATGATATACTATTAGGTTGTGGTGTAGCTATAATATCATGTACCCCAATACAAAATAGTATTTTAATTATTATATTTAACTAAAAAATATGACTTTCATAGGACCTTGCAAGCGTTTTATTATGACTAGAAATGTGTGCAAATACATTATAATTATTAAACTAAGATCAAGAAGATAGTCTGAGCTTGTCGGAATTAACAAAATGCCAGTTGCTCAAAAATCTATAGAAAATTTTACAAAATTAAGGCAGCTCTCACATGCAACAGAATTTCACCTTTACAAATTTTATTCATAAGAATATAAACATTAAAAATGCAATGAAAAAAATTTAAACTATTATTACAAATAATATACTTACCTATACAACTAAACACTAATACATGAAATTAAGAATTTTCCAAAATAAATACAAACTAATGAAAATAATTGTTTTTATTCATCCTTCTTGTTCATGAAATTCACATTCACAGGGGTTCAGTTGCTCTAAAATTGCAAGTAGTTAAATATGTACTATTAAAAACAGTAAGTACCGACATAAATGTACCTTAAAATAATAAAAAGCATTCGTTCTGTTTTGTGTAAGGAAGAAATTGTTTTAGACAATTACCGTAACTTGTGTAAAGAAAAAATTTACATAAATATATAATAATAATGATGAGGCTCTACACACCCTGAGGATGTTTGTCTTGCAAGTAAATAATAAAGTTTATTTTAATTCGTCTCTAAAAAAAATATTACATAAGCACGATTTATTCAAACTAGTGTAATGAAAAATTGCTTGGAAAATCTCTTTCCGTTTGTGTAGTGGAAAAACTAATTAACAGTTATTCTGAATATGTTTACAGCGAATAAGCAATACTTTTAGTGTAATTACTGATTATCAAATATTTCTTATTATGTATTCCAAACCTCCCTAACAATAGCTCTACAGTGCTGTATCATTTGCATACTTTTACTAAAAAAATAAGTATGCTACAGGTCACAGAAGTTAAAATTTTAAAAAATTTATACTATGCTTCAAAAGGTTCTTATTTCAAAAATAAAAACTAGTATAGGCGGTCTTCCAGACATTTTCCAAATAACAATTATGGTAGCATTATATTTTTACAGGAATTTAACATTCACACGGTTTTGTTTAGACTTCGGTTATAAAGCAGAAGCACTATTAGACAACATAATGTTTACGTTAATGATTGTTGAGTAATGGTGTATATCCACCTAAGGGGGGCCCGCCGGTTTGGGCCTGGATTCAGGCAAAATTTGATATCGACACACGCTATTCAGGCTAATGCTTCAATTCTAAAACTCAAAGAATCAGATTGCAGGTCTTGATCATCTAGCAATGAGCATGTTAAGCACACACCTACCAATTAGCAACACATTTCAACCTGACAGTCTTTGGACATTCTTTTGGAATGTAAAGTGTACAGATAGAAAGTTTTAAAATTCATGAGTTTTGTATCGGTTCTTGTTTCATGTGGTGTCCAGAAAAAGAAAACTAGCTCTGTTTATTATTATAATGATATTTTTAAACAATCCAGTAAAAAGTAAAAGAATATTCTGGGTAGAGAAGTGGCTTCTGGAACGGAATCCGTGTTCACATATGAAACTTTTAAACAAGCTGCGAAAAATTTCTGTTGATCTTAAAAGCTATTTGATTGTTCATGTTTTAAAATATTAGGTACCTACTAAGCTTTGTTAAACCATATCCACATATACTTATGCACGGCTTTTAATTTTCCATAGCATGGGGTGTTTTCTATAAATCTCAATAAAAAGGCCTCACACCCAGGCCTGCCGGCCGCCTTTAGGTGCATATATACTTTAAGGCGGCATTAAATTAGAAATGTTCTAATGTATCATCGAAAATCAGAAATGCTGGAAGTACAGCATTTTGACCAATAGTTTTTGTATTGTATGTTTTAACTCTATAGCAGTATAGTTTTTAAAAAGTCGAAGTTTATGAGTAGGAACAAGTATTAACAAGAATTTTGAAAAATATCTCAATAGGACAAGAAATCATTAAGTAGGTATTTTTTTAAAGTTGAATTGAGATAATACCTGCTTCATTCCAAATTGATTACCTAGATTTAAAAGATTTAACTGTAGGTAGCGTTCCTTTGACTTTTACGGGGGCTCCTCCTTTATCCGGGCTTCGGATCGGCAACGGCGGTTGCTAAGCTACTCAATCTATCCAATAACTGAAACCTACACATAGAGAGTGGAGTACCGAAACACGAAAAAGCCAAAAGTGGAGTACAATACTTATACAAAAAAATGGACGAATACCATACAGACGTAAAAAGAAGTGAGCGACCTTGTAATAAAAATTAGCATGTAAATTAAGCAACTACCTATGACAGTAATAGGAATATATGCAATAAATGACGACAAGACAATGATAAGGGAGATTTTTATAACCTTTTAAGTGAAGAAACAGAAAAAGTTAACAAAAACGATGAACTAATAACAATAGGAGATCTGAATAGCCGAGTGGGGAAAAGAGAGAACGACAATACAATCGGAAAATTTGAAGAGACAGAATGATAACGGAAGACGGCTATTTACTATACGTGAGGCGCACAGACTGATGATGGCTAATACGTTCTTCCAACACAAAGACATACATAAATATACATGGAGACAACAAAAAACGTTGATGATGAAGGATGTGAGAGTCTATAGAAAACCAGAAAGGTGGGAAGAAGAGGAAAAACAAGAGGAAAGTGTAGAAGAAATAAAATACCCGATATATAAAATAGAACTATGTATTAAGACAAGAAAGCATTTTAAAATTATATTAGATAAGACTAGATCAAAACCTAGATAGGAATGTAGCTGGGAACGAAATATACGAAGAACTGAAAATAAGCATAAATAAAGCAGCCGGAGAAGCTTTAGGACGAAAAAAATATGATAAAAGATCAGAAGTAGTGCTTAGTAGGTACAGAATTGGAAGAAAAAATTAAACAAAAAAAGTTACTTATATCAGAAATGGCTCATAAGTAAAACGTTAGAATTGAGACAAGAATATAGAAGATGTAAGTAAGAAGTCAAAACACAGGTCAGAGAAGACAGAAATGAATATTGGGCCAACCTACGCCGAGAAATAAGCAATACAATTGGCTATATCAACAACAATGAAGGATGGAGAGTAATACGTAACATAAGGCAGGGCCATAAGAAGGGAGATAAGGGTAATTACCCCGAAACAATGGGTAGAACATTACAAATCTCTGTTACAGGAAAGGAGACCACAATACAAAATAAATGAAAAGGAAGAAAGTGAAGAAGCCAATACAAATAGTGAAATAACAACGGAAAATATTTAAAAAAGCTCTAAAAGGGTAAAAACAACAAATCGGCAGGCCCAGGCAACATTAGAATCGAACTCATAAAAAATGGAGGGTCTAAAGTTATAGAAACAGTTATAAAACTTTTTCAAAAAATAGAAACCGGCGAAGATATTCCAGAATAGTGGAACACGTCACATAACATCTCAACACATAAAAAAGGGGATAAAAAGGATTGCCAGAACTACCCTGGAATCAGTATTTTGCCATCACTTGTCAGGTTTTTTGGGAGAGTAATTAAAAATAAAATCCAATGACGAATTAAAAACTTTAGGGAAGAACAAAGCGGTTTCCTAGCAGGAAGATCGTGCCTAGACAATATCTATTCGGTGAGAATATTAATAGAGAATAATAAAGAGAAGAATATCGAAACGCATATGATATTTTGTCTTTGTGTGCATGAACTTTGTAAGCTTTATATACAGGAGTGGGCACAATGAAGGTGAGTCCGATTCCCGTAAGCTGCTGGCTTTTCGGCCTTCCACGAGAACTGGTAATCTGCTGTGATTTGGAAGGTGGCACCCGTTAATTTTGACCTACCCTGTACAAAACAAGTAAATTGACAAGCAACATAGAAATATCGAAAGATCTAAAACAGGGTTGTACACTTTATCCTATGCTGTTTAATATATATGGAACAAGTCCTAGAAATTGTACAGAAAATGTGGAGGGATGAGTATGCCCATAGATGATATAAAATACTTCTTCTTCTTCAGTTAGCCTCTCTCCATCAATTCGATGTAGGTCTCTTTCATGTCTTTCCAGTTTTCTCTGTTCTGGGCTCTTGGGTACCAGCCCTATGTATCTTTTCAGGTCAGCGTACCAACGTTGCGGTGTTCTTCCTATGCTTCTTCTCTCTCCCCAGGATTGCCATCTTGTTATTTTACCGCTCCACCACGCTCCACTTTTCACTATGTCGAGCAATATGTCCAGCCTACTGCCACTTAAGGGAACATATTCCCAATATTTTTCTCCCAATTGCTCTCTGATGTACCTACTTGCATTGTGTTTAGTGTTCTTTCATTTAATACCCAGGTCTCACACCTGGGATAAAATACTGCATTCACGAATGTATGCAGACGACCAAATTGTTTTTGCTCAGGAAAAAGAGGACATGATATTATGGTGTGCGAACTTACAGAATATGAAAAATGGGAGTTAAATATAAATCTGCAAGACAGCATACATGTGTGTGGGAGAATGAACAAACAATATACAAATAGGAGAAGACATGATCAAGGCATGAACAGAATATAGATATTTAGGTTCGATCATTACAAACACAGGAAAAGTAGAAGACATACAGGAAAAAGTCATAAAAGGAAAAAGAGCTATAAAAGCAGTTCACGGGACTATCTGGAATAAAAACCTCACCAAAGAAACGAAATGAAAGATATTTAAAGCTATTATAGAGAGTGGAACGACATATGGAGGAGAAATCTGGCCAATGACTAAGAAAGTCACGAGATAATCTAAGAACTGTGGAGCTAGACTATATGCGAAGATGCCTACAGAGACAAAATAAGAACAGGAAGAATATGAAGAGAAATAAGAGGCAAAAGAATCAGTTGCAAAAAGGTTAGAGAACAAAGCACTAAGATACGGACACGTTCAAAGAATGGAAGGAGGAAGGTGGCTCAAGAAAATTCTAGTGGCTTCCATGAGGAAAAAGAAAGAGGACCAGCCGTCAAACGGAAACAATACATAGGCCAAATGATGCAAAAAAAGGTTTTGGAACATAAAGAATATTGGCATCTGAGAACGATCAACCTCCGATGAAAAGTTCAAAGAACTGTGGACAGCTCTTTAAATTTTGAAATGTTGCGTTCACATTTTACAAATTATACTCTAAAATATTTAATAATGCTCCTGGATGTTACAGTAAATTTTTTTGGTGAAAGTGGGAAATAGCTTGTCTATTTCCTAAATACATATCTCAATATTTTTTATTACTTCTCATTAAAATCGATATAATTACAAACCAGTTTTTAGTGTTTTTGCAATTTCTTTTAAATAACTAAAATTATGTACCAAATGCTTAAAGCAAATACTTTAAACAAACATCAATAAAACAACAGAACTCAATCGGAAATTTTATTTCTTAAGTAATTAATACATTAGTTAACTATTATAAAAAAAACCTACAACTAAAGTACTCCTTGGAGAATTTATGCAAACTTGGAACTGCCATTGCCTGCTTCAAACTAACACCAGCGATGACTTACAAAATAACTTCTATCTAAATGCAACGCTCTCCACGAACCGGACAAATTTGCCAACTACTGCTGGTACTACTACTACTAAAATTTAATTACGCTTACAAGTAATGAACACTAAATCCGTAATATTACAAATCTTGGTGCAGTCATCGTACAAAATTTCAACGGAGAATATAAAAAAAAAAAACATACATTTATGTTGGTTTAAGGATACAAGAGACAAAACACATAATTTAAATTGAACAATTACAAGTAAGGAAATTATTTAAGCTCGTTCACCACGAATCCGGCGGGCAAGCTGAATGTCTTTAGGCATAATAGTGACACGCTTGGCGTGGATGGCGCACAAGTTGGTGTCTTCAAACAGACCTACCAAGTAAGCCTCGCTGGCTTCCTGTAACGCAAAAAATAAAATTAGAACACAGAATAAACATTGGGGTACCCCCCCATTATGCAATTACAACTCTTATTGCGACATTTGCTGCAGAAAGCAGCCTAATAATCTCAAGTTTTTTATATTCAATAAACCAACAAGAATCACGCCAAATCTTAGTCCAAATTATTGCAAAGCAATGTAAAAATACTTATATACATAAAATGAAGTTGTTAGCAGTTTATACACCCAAAACAAGTGTGGTTAGGTGGCCATTATGGGATTTCAAGTCTAATACTAGTTTTAACAGATAATAAACAGACCTGGAGGGCACCGATGGCAGCAGATTGAAAACGCAGGTCAGTTTTGAAGTCTTGTGCAATTTCTCTCACTAAGCGTTGGAATGGCAGTTTACGGATGAGCAATTCGGTGGATTTCTGGTAGCGACGAATTTCACGCAGAGCTACGGTACCAGGGCGGTAACGATGGGGTTTCTTCACCCCTCCGGTGGAAGGCGCCGATTTACGGGCAGCTTTGGTGGCGAGCTGCTTGCGGGGGGCTTTTCCTCCCGTTGATTTACGGGCAGTCTGCTTGGTACGTGCCATTTCTCAATCAAACCTGAAATTCCATGGAAAAAACAAGTTACATAGCTGCATTTTTTTTTCGGAAGGAAAACCAATAATAATTTCAAAATGTGCTTCGGTATATTCACAAAACAATAACTGAAAGTGGAAATGCGACCTGCATAAAAATTTACCGCCCAAAACTTTTACACGCGAGTCAAAACATATAATGGCGGCTGATATACCAACGCCAAGTCCGGGTAAAGTTTTTAAGTGAAAATTTGCTGTACTGAACATCCCCACACTAAATAACTGTTTAGAAAGTTTCTCTGTGCCTTTAACTAAACAATACAAACGTATTTCGTTTAAAAACTCACCTTTTTCCTTCAAAATTACAAAATAATTTGGGAACGGAATCTCTCACAACGTCAATCTCTAGCCCGCAAACTGAAGTAATACCGCTTAAAATAATTTGATTGGTCGTGCAACCGAAAATGCTCGATCGCCATTGGTAGAAATAACAGCAGTCGTGATTGGTAGAAATAACATTATCTGTTATTGGACGTCAAAGTGAACAACTGAAATTCAAATATTTGTGCCTTGATTTCATTTTCAAAAGTGATTTTTGAGAACAATTTTTAATAATATTAAATTCTGCTAGAACCCAATTGAGCCTCTTTAATCTGCTATCGGTTGGATATCATAGATTTTGGAGTTTGCCTTTCTAAATAGCAAACTTTGTAGTAATTCTAGTCGCGGCTTCAAATCAGATGGTGCATGGCAACATCAAATGTTCATAAAAATCCCAATTAATGCAATGTTAGATTTTAAAAAACTGTAGATATCATTAAAAATGATAGTTATCAATTTTTCGGTACATATATATTGAAATATTTATTTATTTATTTAAATAAATGAGCTAAAAGGTCAGGGCGGTACGCTTTACTAAGGGTCCATCAACTTTCATAGTATGGAATGTAAGCATTATTATATTGCAAATACCTGGAATTAGAGATGACATAATGTAACTTAATTGAAAAATTTGATTTGGTAATTCCCATGAAATTCCTATTAATTCTATTGTACCAAAGATGGTACATTGTGTGGCGCTACTGAAAAAACCGTTAAAAAGGCGCGCAAAAGAAATTATAATAATCGACAAATTCCATGCAATTTTCAAGCATCACATTCCTTTTGAAATATAAAAGAATTTTGTAGAACTATAAATGCAGCCACATAACTTCTATTTTCATACATAATTTTCGTCATGTGGACCTTAAAAAATCCCACTGCGCTTCTAAACATTAACAGGAATGATAGATACAACGAAATTAAAATAGATATATGACAATCTTTTGAAAAAGTCCTTTCGATAGATAACATAATTAAATATAATATCACATTTTTATATATTGTTCTTGAGTTCCTTACATAGGAATTTTTTGTACTGTTTTTTTTTTAGTTTTCGTCTATCAACATTGCTGTGAGCAGGAAATGGTCAACTTACACCGTTTTGTGGATAGGTATGTGGGTGATATTATTATATATAATATATATTATATATTAAACTTTAAGAAACAGTAAATATTCAAGGCCGGTAAAATAAGTGAAGGACATTCACTGTAAAACTCTTGACTTGTGCAGGAATTTGTAACAGCCCATTAAAAACTATTACTTACCTATAACACATTCGTATCTTAAAGTCTAATCAGAAAAATTACGTTAAGCACACTACAATAAATATTTATGGTTTCAAACGTGACGTAAAACTTGTATAAATATGATTTTTCTTATTGTGACCAAGAAAATTATAATAAATCCATTGACGTATATTGTTCCCTCTCTTAAAATGTACTTTTAAAAACCTAAAAATTGCAATGTTGTGCAAATGCTATTCTATACATCTTATTAAAGACAATTGTGATAATTATGCCATGGACATTTCATTTCTTGAAATATTCACTATTTAAAAGTGCTGTATTAATTTGTTACATAACCTGCATCTACCAAATATTCACATAGCTTAGTCATTATTTTTTTAAATGAAACTGCCCTACTACCCTATTATAAATATGTTACCCCCTAAGGCATGTATGACACGACACAGAATTTTGCACAAAATATTTTTTAAATTCTGTGTAGTGTCATACACCAAAATGTTGTTCAAAATTTTGTACAAAATTCTGTAGATTCATATTCTAAAACTTACACGATTTTGTTCAAATCGGTGTCGCATCGATGCACAAACAAGCAAATTTTAGTGTTCATCAATGATCACAGAGGGCAGAGTTAAATGTTTAAGCCGCGGTGCTAACACTAATCACGCTTTCTCTTACCTCGCTCGCGATCTTTATTGCAGCAGTTTGTTTGCTTTGTCGTGCGTTTATGTAAAGTAAATAAATAGAAGCTCTACCAACTTATGCATTAACCTAACATTGTAAAAATCTTGTTAGAATTCTACTTTATCGACAGTCACATGACTATTTTGCCAGTTTTATCACAGATGTCACCGTAATTCGCACCTATTTGCGCATACTCAGAGACAGAATTTCTCACGGAAATTCTGGTCCGTGTAATACATGTTCTTCAGAAGTTTATAAAAATTTTGTGTCGTTTCATACAGGCCTATTTTAAATGAAATTAAAAAAATTTGTTTTAATACAAAGTAAGAAACTGGTATTTTTGTTGATGATGCTTTGTATATTTAAATTGGGATCTAATGGTTATGATAGTTTTATTGGGGAAGTTAACTAGAAGAGGAGTAATAGTTTATTTATATTATGTGAAGTGTTGACACTTCCTGTGGTTCAGAGTTTGCATTAAGCCGTAGGTCCCCTCTGTCTCTGCTACTTCAAAACTTCTCGTAAGAGATAAAGCACTTGAAGAAAATGGAACTTTGACTCAATGCAACTACTAATTTTTTCTGAAAGCACAAGATTTTTGATAATGTTATTAAAGGGGATTTTTAAATTATTTTAATTAGTTACCTAGGTACTGGTTTTGTGAGGTGGTGATGTTGCATTCACTCGGTGAAGGGAATTCCACTTTCAATTTTTTTTAAATACAAATACAATTCATTTTACACACTATCCCTATTTGCAAGTAAATGAAAATTTCTATGGTGTTCAACTATGAGTTTTACATATACAGCAAGTGAAAGCTAATTTCGCAAGCTTTAATCCTCTAGAACCTTCTATCATTTTAATTGTCTATCGAACACAATTTTGGCAATGTAATAATATACTGGGTGTTTCACTTAAAATAAAATAAGTTTAGTTTATTACTTCCGTCCCTACCACATTCTAGCCGTTTTTGGAGAATAGTCCTCCCTTCGTCGCCATTCCCCTGTCACGCTGGTTTACATTAAAAAGTGAATAAGAAATACTGAACCAACCTATACACTTACTATGTTAATATTGTTGTTGCTTCCATGGCCAGTATATTTAATGTATTACATTTAAAAATATTTTTAGGCTTGTATGACACGGTACAGAATTTTGTTGAAAGTGTTTTTTAAAAATTCTGTGCCGTGTCATGCAGCAAAATTTTGCTCAAAATTCTGTAGCTCGTGCTCGAAAGTCTACAGAATTTTGTTCAGAAATAACGCCAAATCGATGCGCAAACGAGTATTTTCTAGTGTTCATCAATGATCACAGAGGGCAAAGATGTAAATGTTTTACTAGAGTCACTATATACGGACTCTATGTTTTACCACGTGTACCACCTAAAATCTCACAACGCTAGCCATTTTACGCGAACTTAATATAATTTATAAACAAAGAAAACCTTCTCGAAAACGCAAAAAAATACAAGCCACGAAAAGATAAACAACATTCGAGGTTATGTAAACGAAAGCAAACAATTATTATTAAACCTTGATAGATTTCTACTTTATCGACAGTCACATGACTATTTTGATAGTTTTCTCACAGATGTTAACGTAATTTGCGCATGCTTACAGATATAATTTTGTACAAAGTTCTGTGCCGTGTAATATGTGTTTTGTAGAATTTTGTACAAAATTATGTTCAAAACCTATTCTGTGCCATGTCACAGAGGCCTTAGATTATATTCATTAAAAAAGAAATGAATAAGAAATATTGAACCACCCTATAGCTACATCCAAAATAAAAAAAATTTAGTTAAAGTTAAAAGAACGAGTTTATATAATTCAATTGAGAAAATTTATTATAGAGACAAATAAATTATAAAAGCATTACATAATAATTTTAAATTCTAATCCAACGACAAACCTTACAATACTCACATTAACCGTTTTATTTTAAAAATATTTACTCTACACCACATTACACATATATTGCCAAAATACTACTTTTGTTCATTTCAATCCCTTTGTACTTACATTACAAATTGTTACAATATCTTTAATTCTACACAGATTATAAATACCTATCATTTAACCTTACCAGTGTAACGAAACAAATAGACAACACTACGATGACTACAAAACAGTTGGCGATTCGTCGGACACAGTCTGTGTAAAATTAAAAAGTGCAGTCACCACATTAAAACACTAATATAATATAAAAACTGTACGTAACTTTGTTGAGAGTAAGTTAATTTATTAGTTTTACTTTGTACTCGAATATTTAGATCCTCGCCTGCCACGGTAACAAAAGAAACGTCAATAAATAAAAATGCAACGTCGCAATAGTGAAAAGATACTTTAATTAAAGTAAGAACAAAATTAATAAAGTAGTTGTCAACAAAGGTACACCGATGTCTCCAATCAAATTATAACAATCTAGAGTAAAATAAAATATATGAAAATCTAATTTAATTATTTGTTTAAAATACACAATTGTTACATATATTTTATAAATTAAAATTTAAACAACTATTAAAAATAACGAATGTCTAATAATCTTTTTAATGCAATGGACAAATAGATATTAAGACAATTTTAAACATATTCTAACAGTGGCTTTAGTAAGTCAAAAAAAATCGCCGGGAACAATGTCACACCTTTGCTTCAATTTGCAACAACGAAAACGTAACAATTTCCTATATACCCGTAAACCACACTCTGTGACTGAAACGAAACGAAACAATCTTCCCTTTATATAATTGACCTACAAAACAATACTCCACGCCTGCTTCAACAATTAATAAAATACATCTCATTTATTAATTACATTAGCAACAACAACCGCAACGATGTAATGTAAAGGCATTCGTTGTAGCAAACATATTGTAAATTTCTTTTTTACCAGTTCGTACACTCGCCGCTGTAAAGCCAAACTGATCAGATACGTTTCAATTCACCTCAACTTGGTTGTATTAAATGTAGTAAGCTTGGACACATTGGAAAACATTGCAAAAAAATTAAATTTTAAAGTAGATCTGTTTGTGTTTTTATGTTTTCTTATACTTTATACAGGGTGTTTAAGTTAGTAGGGGCAGTCTATTCACAAATATCATAGTTAATGCTGCTGATGGGTATAAATATTATACATTGTTGGGAAGGTACTGTCCCATTCACAAATTTAAGACCACGAAGGATGTTTGTTCTATCTTAAAATTTAAAGTTGAATGTAGGTAGAACACCCAATATAAACACAAAAACATGATTTATTTAAACAAGCAAGATTCTTCTCTTTTTTAAATATGGAGTTATCAACAGAAAGTACTTAAAAATGAAATAATCTGTAGGTTACACACCTACCTAAGAATTATTTAAATTCTTTTAAAATTGAGTAATTTTTGTTGGGCAAAAAAATGAAGCAGTGTGATGCAACCAAAGCCCAAAAGCAAGTGTACGAAGTGTGTTTTATTAAATTTGCTTCAAATTGAGGTACAGTTTGAAAAATGTGCATTTTCTTATAGTCTTTGGTTAATTAAATGCTCTAGCAGAATAAACTTAAAAAGAGTGTTAGTACATTATTACTTTTAAAATGTATTTATTGAACAATAAGTAGTGATCTATGCCGTAGCAGTTCTCCGCTTTTCTTGACTTACTAAAAGGTTTACATTTCTACCAACGTATAATAACTATAGGCCCACTACTTTTAATATAATTACTATAATTTAATTCATTACTACCTAGCTAAGTATAAGTATATTGTGTATTGTAAAAAGTCAAAAATCTTGTATCATCATTATTATTATTATTCACAAAAAAGTCTTTAAAGCAAACTAGATATAAATATAGTTTTGTAATCTTATGTATTGTGTCTGTTTTTTGTAATGAATTCAGTTAACTGTCGACTGAAACTGCTCCATCATATACACAAATATTTTTCAGCCACCTCAAACGCAAAATTACTGTTGCCGAATTTCTGCTGCACGCCACGACCGTTTAAATTAACAAAACCACCAGACCTGGCTGAGTTTCAATTAGCATAACGTGAAGGTTAGAACATAAGTATATCACAAAACAGCGCGTGTATAAAAATATAGCTTCGTCCACAAATTAAACAATATTGATATGTTTCCGGTGCAGCAAACAATTCAGTCTAAAACGCAACTCAATTTCATATTCTCCTAACTAAACTATTAAATGTAAAAGTAACTATAGCTTGATGCGATCCCTTAAAACGGTTTATTTCCTTAAGCGACGCTATTTCATTTATGTATAGTAATTAATGTTAAAAAACCTACACGATAACACGACATATATTATATTAAAGTGATGCCTCCTAAATAACAACAAAATAAACAATTTTAAAAAATCGCGAAATTCATACTTTCTACAAAACCTAATTATTTTGTATTAAAATTTGTTAATGCATGCAATATATCTGTGCTTAATTAATAGTAGACAGGAATAACATCAACACAAGAGATGCAAGAAATACAAAAATATCAGCACATCCGTTTTACAACAATGTTTTTGCTCCATAATTCACTTACATTTTCAAAATTTAAATAATACAGTTCATAAAATCTAATACAAAAGGCAAAGCATTAAATTAATTAACTAAAAGAACTTAAAACAGGATTTTATAAACTTAAAGTATGAAGTACAGCTTAAAAAAATAGTACGGTTTCACTAAACTGCCACGCAAAACTATGCATCAGTTTTGTTTCAGAAATTAGAACTACCAATGCCCCACCGGTTTAATCTCAATAATAGCCTCCCTTGAGTTTAATTTTTTCTGCAGTGCCGTCAAATATACAGGGTAACTTAAAAATCACATCCCTGCTTATATTTAAAAATCATTTGCTAATCCAAATATATTTGTTAATGGGAGGATTTTTGTATAACAAGATTTCTGTGGGATACATGAACAATATATGCAAAATTTATGTCATTTCCAAAAACAGCATAATTAATGGTGTGAAGTGTAAACTATTTTAGGTAGCATTAAATCAAATGATAAAACATTTGTGATGTTGAAACAAAATTTGTAAATACTGTTGAAGTATTAATAATTTGAGTAATAGAAACTATAATAAATAGGTTGCAAACAGCGTTGATAACAAGGATTTAATTTGTAATATTAAAAACAATAATCAATTCAATTCTGCACAAATTTTTCATTTTAGAATTTCAGTATATTAAAACATAACCAGCTGCTGCTGACTGAAAAATGCAAATTGCTTTGTGCAAATAATATTAACACCAAAATTTTTAATTTTTGTCTTAAGAGATTATTAGCTGTTGCATGTGAAAGATTCAGAAGTACAAAATCTACAAAGTTACTCATTCCACAAGAGTTAAATCAGTCAAGACAAAATTTAAAAAAAAGTTGATATAAGAGTGATTCCTTACTTACGGTTGCATTTAAAATGCACATATAAAAATAGTTTTTGAACTACATAGGAAATTTGAGTTTACATATTCCAGAATTCTGTAGGGTGGTTGATTTTCCATTCTACACTAAATATTTCCTTTAAACTGGACCTATTAAAAAATATTTGTGTTTTATCCAATTCTTTAGTCAAGAAAATTCTCAGCAGAAAAATAGAAGAAGAATTCATGCAGAAATATCCTATTTAAATGGAATACTTGCTGGTTTTTTTGCAAGAAGTTGAAAGTTTACAAAACTAAGATGGCAATAGTATTTTTCGTGATAACATTATTTAGGAAAAAATTAAATAAGGAAAACAGCTCAGCAAATAACATCCGTAATGTTGCCAAGCAGATAAGATTTATTAAAGCAAGCTCAACAATACAGACAGCCCCGTTTTATTTTCTGTTTTTTATGTATTTCCATGTTAAGCGTGTTTGGTATTTCAAACAGTTTTCCGGCCTTGATATTTTATTTGTAAAACAAAGATAAAAAATCTATAGTATGTAACAATATTTGCATAGAAAGAAAATCTGCATTCATTACTCTTTTGTTTATCTAGTGCCATTTGTTATGCATGTACAGCACGGGAAATTATATACGATAAGGACAAAATATTTTGAACAGCTCCATTCTAATAAAATATTTAGTGTAGGGGGAAATATCAATTACCCTGTACATTTATTAACTAATACGTTAATTGGTACCGTATGTATATGGTATCGTTGTGAATGTCTGTGTATTTTCAATTTTTGTAAAAAGTTTCCAAATTCTTTGGTAGAAAACTTTCCAATGTGAAAGTTTCCGATTAACTTAATACTAATTTTAGTGCTGGATCTTGAGCAAATATAAAAATTACAAAGCTATTGAAAACAATTTAATTTTTTACAAATTAAAGAGATATTTATCTTGTAGTAAATACATACTGAGAAAAATATATTAAATATATGCGTTATTAGATCATTTTTAGTCATCGAGACTTTGGAAGCGGAGCAGAATTGGCTTGGAAGGGCCTCCCTTCCAAATTTTCACCAAACAACTGCAAGTTAACACCTCTAAACTGCCATTTGGTAACCGAAAATTATTAAATTTAGAGAGACTGCATGTGCAAATCAAACAATCTGCGACTATAAGGATTCATATGGTGATCTACTTATTCATATTTGACTAAAAAGCATTGTTTGCCAATTTTACCTTGTAATATACACTAAAATTAATCCCTTGTTTACCATATAGCCCCTTAGAATTTCCCTGCTATACATTATATGTATCGTCATGTTTTTGGGTTGCTGTATTATTCAATAATGAAAGGATTTAAAGCAAACCTTCACTTGGTTAAACGAAAACTCTACTGCAAAATAATTTGTGATAATAAAGTACTTTAACTAATTGCATATATAATTATTTTTGATTTTCAAAAATTGCAGAGAGGGTTTCAGGCCTGGCAATTTGCATTCGATGCTGTTCTTCTTAAAAATTCTTTAAAAAATTAGGAACAAATGAATAATTCTGCCCAAGATAATATCAAAAAGATTTTTATTACTAAACACCAAATCATGCATATCCTAGGGGTTAAATGGTATTTGATAGCAGTCAACATTATGTCCGCCATTCACACTGTATTGCATTACCAAGTCTTCTAATATTTGATTAGTTTTTTGTGGATCTTCATGAAATTTTTGTAAAATAATTCTAAAATGTCGGATTTATTCAAAGACCACGTCTCTTTAGTTACAAAAGAAAATAAGTTCCACCAAAATTGAATGTCGGTGCCTTTTGAATTATTTTTTATTATCAAAATAGTTCTAAAATCAAATACAAAAAATCTAGAAGGAATATTACAATATAAATCATAGCTAAAACAGTAGCCGATTGAAGATGTTGAGAAATCATGTTCTACAGACAAGTATTATGCAATCAATTTAATAATGACGGGATTAGCATTCTCACAACCCTCCCCCCATGCAATTTGAAACTATTAAATGAACATTCCGAGTTGGCAGCAAAAATTTCAAGTCAATATGTCGGATCTGAAGAAAAATTCATTTTATTGCCAAGGGGATTGCATTTCATATTCAAATTCAAAATAATATGTTGCAATTGCAAAAATTTCAAGTAAGTTGAAATATATGCGAAAAATTCATTTTTAGGTGATAATACAACCATGGATGCTGTAACAAATTCATTTTCTATTAAAAGTCAACGTTTTTAATAGATTATTATCCAAAATATTTGAAAAAGGTCAAGTTAGCCATACAGAAAATCCAATTAAATATTATTTAGTCCAATAAATACGCACGAATGGAGTCAATTTTATAACCTGTACAGCATTGTTGATCCTCACAGAGGGCAAAATTAAGAGAGAGGAACTTTAACAAAAAAAAAAAAAA
>JABXWE010038421.1:0-15727 GCA_014611495.1 Limonius californicus
AGGAAGGACATAGGTGAAGCAGGTTTTAATCCTAGCCCTTTAACTAAATGAATCAAAACCTCGTGGGGGATAGAAGGGCACACGTTGGATAAAATTATCCGTCGCGCTGGAGTTACAAGACGGCGGATTCCAACTTCTTTACCATCAATATTTATTGTGTCGTGATTGTCTATTAAATTGTCTACAGATTGTTTGGTATCGAGATATACACATATGCGGTTGTTCGAAATTCTCGAGGCAAATAAAATGTTTTTCGGTTCAACTATATTGCCAGCTGCGACTATATAATCTTTCAAGGTTGGGCCTTCCACTGCATTGAGGATTATTGCTTGTTCTTTGCTTGGAAAAACATTAGCGGGTGGAAAGTTAATCACTTTTCTGGTTTGAACACTTTTGTTTTTTTCGGGTTCTGTAATGTTAAGGGTATTCATTTGTTGAGATTCTAGAAGGCTTCTGTAGTCAGAAGTCTCCATTCTTGAAGGGGTCAGATTATATTAATTATTTATTAATGTATTAACTTGGATTGAGATTGTTTGCTGGTAGATTTAACATATTTGTATGTGTTGTTCCCACCTGTGCACAAAACGTGAAACAGGAAAGGAAAAACGAGGACACAAATTTTAATTAAAAGGAAAAAATAGGCTAGGTTTGGGGAGCACCCCTAAAATTACTCTTACCGAGTTCTCAATAAAGCAATTTAACTATTTAAGTTCAAAACTTGCTTTTAAAACACTAAAAGGTCGGAACTCGCGCGTGCACGTGTACACCAATCGGCCACTCAGAAAACTCTCTAAAAGATTTTTGAATGTATATTTAGCGTTTGATTCGTGATTTAAGTAAAAAAATCATTCATGATTCCTAAAAGTTGATGCAAGTTAATTTTGGAATTCGAAATATGTCATTTCAGATTGTATATCTGTAAGAAAGCTTTCGGCACAACTCTGATTTTCTGGTATGTAATTTCAGATAGTTGTTCTTTTGTTTCATTTTCGATTTTAAGTTAAAACCGCACTATATTGAACTGGACGACCCCGTTCACTTCTTTTTATTTTGATTTTAATCCTTCCGTCCTCACTGTATGTTAACATTTTAGGGGAGTTGTTATCAAACAAATTTCTAAAAAATAGTTCATTTCGCAGAAGAGTGTTCTAAGCAATGATCAACGTTATAAAATTTAAAGTTTAAAAAATAATTTTGATCTACAGTCCATAAAACCTGTTTACTCTCGTTGAAAAAGCAAACGGAGTATTTTTGAACGAACGTACGAGGGTGCTGCCTGTTACAGGGTGCCCAAAAATGTTTTAATACTTTACAAACCTATATATCAAACTGGCCCTGTATAATTATTAATGAATATTTATATATTTTTTACTGTGTCACTTGAAATATATAGAAATAATTCGGTGTAAATCATTCATAGTTTAATTTGGACTCGCCTCGTAAATGTAAAGAAAGCCGTTTTTAAACAGGATTAACCCGATAGCGTTTGGTGTAAGTAATCAATGAATAAATTTGGATTCGCTCTGTAGTTCAAAAGATAACCTTTTCTTTAAAATTTGACAGACACGCAAATTTGTAAATTACTAAATTTAATGATTAGTTATAATATGAATATTGACGTCCTCCGACTTTGATATTAAACTGCAGAGTTGTGGAGTGGTTCAAAATTTAAAATTCTAATTCACCCATTTTAATGCGACATATCTGTTTATCTCCCAATAATGCATTTTTTGTGTTATTTAGAGGTCGTGATCCCCATTGTGACACTTTCTGATTATTTGGAAACACCTCGTTTTTGAAGGAACTGTTAAAAGATTAACAATGTGACCAAGTTTCAACAAATTTTACATATTCATAAGTTGCGGAGAAAACAAGCACCGGCGTGAATTGCCGAGATTATCATATAAATATAGAAATAATGGTATTATTAACCATAGAATATAATTATTATACATTCTAACAGTACTAGAATCCAACGAAAAACAAACATTTTAAATTCCGTTTTTGGGTGTTCAACCTCGGAATCAGTTTTATATTTTCACATACTTTTGGTAGTACAATACGACCGCAAATATGGATTTTACTGACCTTTAGATGAACTATTGTTTGTACTTTTGCGCGCGAGTGCGTAGTGATGTGCATGTGTTGCAATGCAAGTTTCTTATATAAGTCTTACTAGGAATGGTGACTAAGACAATTTTTATGAGTGAATTTTTCATCCTAGGGAATTCCAACTATTTTTCAAAACGTTTCGTTCAATACTTTAAGCAGTGCTAGATATATTTTACCAATCGACATATCGAGAAGTCAGTGGGTTAAAAACGTTTTGGTTTACATAATTGTTGTTTATTTATTGACAACTGACGAGTTATCAACATTTTCGTTTTGAACTATGACACCAACATAACCGTTAAGGTTTTACCAACTGTTAACACTGAATAATGTAATGTGGTCGTTGACTAATATTTACTTTATAAAAATAACCCATGTTTGCACATTATGTGTCTATACACTATCAAAGTTGAAATAGTTGCTGGTTGACTGTAATGATTGAAATTATCATTTAATATGAAACTATTTTATGGCGCCAACTTGTGACGTCATAGTCCTTTGAGACGTGACTTTCTTATTGTTTTTCGTACGTCGTTCTATTATTGTGCAGAAGACAGAGTAAAAGACAAAGTTCGATTTTGGAAGAAATAGTTAGGGAAATTACTATGTAATATTAATTGAAGTTGGAATCTACTAGAAGTGTCAAGATAACAAGAAGGGTTTCATATAACCAAACAGTAGTCAAAGCACAGTTAAAAACAATAATAATAAACATACACAATAAATCCTGGAAATATCAGATAATTGTAGGTTAAGTTATGAATATAAATAGAGCTATACTCGATATAGCCAATAAAATAACTGGGTGCCAGTGTTGCCAGAGCTACTGCTTTTATTACTACTACAACAAGATAAGCAGTTATAATAGTGTTTAGAAATAATAGTGCAAACAATTAATCTTCATGAAAAATAATGCAGATCGCAAATTATATTTTATTTTCAGCATTTGTTTATTAAAACTACATACCGTGTAAGTTTATTTAAAACACAACTTATATCCTACAACAAAAGTTAGGAACGTTTTCCCGTACAGTAACACTTAATGGTAGACAAAACACAAAAAGAAGAAACTAGGAAAACGTAAATCTTACGTAACCATATAAATGTCAATTTCCAGGATGATACTTTATATAAAATAATTGAAAACGCAAAATATATAAATTATACGTACTTTTTATGAAATTTACGAAATGCTAAATACAACTTGCGTACTATTTTAAATTTTAAAATGCGTACACCGGATTAAAATACTATAATTACAGTAGGGCTGGCAACATTGCTTAGCCCCCAGAAAAAGGACTGGGACGTCGTACAAATAGGCTTATTTTTAAAACTTTTGAAATAGCTTATCATTTGCTAAAATAAATATTTCATTAAGGAATTCGCATTTAATTTTAAAGTTAAAAATTTAAATAAGCTAAATTAGCCAAGAACTTCGTTAAAATAACAATTTAATTTGTGAAAATAGCACTAGTTTGAATTTTGAAGCTCGAAATACCCTCAAGTATATTCGTTTCTATTTTTTCTTGCTTTGCGTTTTTGGTTAATTATTTATCCGATGAAGACAAGTTAAGCGTGCGGTAAAGTCTAACTGATTTGACGTTATAATATTGAGTAATACAAAAAAGAGGACAGGGAACACCCAAAAATCGTGCCTTCTTTGGTAAACACAAAGAATGAGGTTATGGTCATCTGCCCTCGCTATGCCACCATGACTGTGCTTGTAATACACCATTATTGTTGCAATTTTATGAAGTGGTGATGTCAGCGTCTGCGGATTTATTATGTGTTCTGTTTGCTTAGAAACGATTGCACGCCACATTTAAGATTACGCTCGAGATGTACAAGAAAATATTTTTAATGAAACATATTTCTAAAAAACATGAGCCAGGTATGTAAAACAAATTTTAAAGTAATTTTTTTAAATTACTGCAGTCATCCAGCTGAAGCTGAGCCAAAACTCTTTGAATTCAGTTCAAAGAAAATGTGTTCTTAAAGCGGAAAATTCGAAATTATACCTTCAGTTTACATTCTAAAATTGTAATAATTAAACTTCACAATTAAGAAAATATCCATTTTTAAACAATTCTCTGTATTTACCCAGCGTGTAAAATTAGCCGATTTAAGTAAATTTATAACAGTTTAAGAACGCACTTTTACTAAATGAAAACAACGCGATTGCACATGGCGGAGCGATGCATTTTCTTTCTATTTCAACACTAATTATCAATCCTATTAATATTAATTTAAATTATTAATTAGGAATGGTTATGATTCATCAAGGTAACCGTCGCATTAAAATTCATCGAGAAAGTATGCATTTAAATGGAAACTGCAAGTATAGGTTGATGACATTTAACAATGAAAATAAAAATGAAAATGACCAAGATCGCCCACCAACCAGGAACTTTTAGTCGTTGAACGTTAATTAATCAAGGTTACGAATGAACTCGTTAAAATAGCACTTAAAGTGGCTTAACTCAAAACTTGTTTCTGATATACAGTAATAAATTTACCAGAAGAACAAGAGCCTTAACAGATTTGTAGTGGGTAACTATTAGTAAATAGCAAAACTGCATGTTCAGGCTGTTAGATAGTAACTGTATATTTAAACGAATTAATGCCAAGACAAAAAGACATAAGGCAGGGAGTGCTTTGAAAAAGAAGTTTAGACTGTACTGCTACGAATAGAAGAAAATTTTATTAATTAATGCGAGAAAATAACACCTGAAACGCAAACGAAATAAAACTTTTAAATATGTTATATTAATCTTATCGCTACAAGAATATTGTTTTCAACTAGTTTGTTTACATAGGGCTTTCGCTTATGGTAGAAACAGAAATAAAGGAGAAGTTTGAAGTAGATATTTTTTCAAAATTGAATCTGTTAGTTCGATACGGGAACATATCCAGAAATCTAATATTACAGGAGCAACAGATATAATTGTTTTTATTAAAACATTGGCAGGTAATTAGTATGAACTGAACAATATTTTGAAAGGATTATCTGCAACTGTTAGGAAATTATTGTTGTAAACATTTTCTTTTTGGAAAATTTGGAAAATTATTAATTCTTAGTTAGGGTGTACAATGGGCCATATGGCCTAAGTGCATAGAGATGCATAGAAAACCGCGTCCTAGATCTCGCTCTTTCAAAGCAAGCAAGCAAGCAATGGACGCTTTATTAGATTAAATATGTAGTGCCTACCGTTTTTGTGAGTATATCCGTGGTAGCATATGTTATATAATTTTTTGAATGGTTATGGTATTACAACAAAAAACGTTATATCTACATTTATCATAAGAATAGAAATGTGCTGTACATGTATACCGGGTGTACACTAAAGCAGTTGTAACCCCCATCCCTATTTCATTATTTTTAAGTAACTTCCTTTATTTACACCTGTATATATTTATTGCACATTATATTCTTGCATAACAACAATGTAGGTTTCAAACAGAAAAGAAAGGTATGTTCATCATCATCATCAGACATGGAGCTGACTCGAAGGAAAATTTATTATAAATCGCACAAAGATAGACATTATTTAAAGTAGAAATAGAAGTATGTAACAATTATTTACGGGGTGTAAATATAATCACATTTTATTATAACATTTTCGTAAATTGAACTGCCCCAATACATTATTTAAGGAAAACCTATTATCTCAATAGAGTAAACGGAAAGAAATCGCACTTTCTTGTGATACTATGCGTTTTCAACAAAATATCATGTACTATTATGGTAAAATTCAAAAAAAGGTATAAGGGTCAAATGTGTTGTTCATAAGAAAAACAATGTTGATCATCGTTCAATAAAAGCGAATGGGGCAAACTGAAGCTGACTGCATCATGAAAAGTGGGCTATGACCCATAATATAGTGTTATGTAGCCCGGCCACAGTTAGCGGGCTACAGAATTAATACAGTCGTAATATTCAATTGTGTAAACATCTTGAAAATGGTTGCCGTACGTCCATATTCTATACCTTTGTAAAATTTCTTATCGCACAATAATAGGTTTTTCTTGTTAGACCGGTTGTAGATAGGTAAACAAGCATATCCACATCTTTCCTCTACTTAGGGAACTTCTTCTTCTGTTTCGGTAACTCGTGAATAAGCGAAATACTTTGCGCATATTTAAAATTCGCATGTAAGTAATGTAACAGAAAGGGAGAGACCGTATTCTCGTTGTCCTATTCTATTTCATCCAGTATCCCAGAATTAATGTGGACGGACTTCTGCGCATCGTATTCTTCATCCCTTGCATCTGATGCGGCAGGGCGATGTGGTGAGCACCGCGCCTTAGTCACATTGTTCCTCTTAATGTTTAGAAGATTCTACTCCACCTTGTATCTGATGTTCCTAAACCATGATATTTTTGAATACAACCGCCTCGTATTATAAAAAAGCAGTTCATGGTTTTTTTTCCATAAGTTACAAGCGCGTGGAAATAATTGTTATAGAGCTTCAGTCGTGAGTTGTAACAACTCTAAATACATTTTGTGGATAACTTAGAGACTAATTGCTTTAAATGTTGGAAAGTGTATATGCTAACGCTGTTTATGTAGCTGATTTTCTGTGATAAAATGTCGTTTCCACATAGAAATGCCCCTTACCTAACTAATTCTGTTGAATTGAGTATTGAGTATCTATAACGCTGAAAATATCATCCTAAATAGGCAAGACAATGAACATAGATTTGGCTTTTGAAAATGGTAAAGCGTATATGAAAATTTATCCATAAACGTTACAGCGTGTTCTGTTTAATTATAAACTACTCGAACAATACCAGGGTTGATTTCAAGCTTTATGTATTCTCATCAAACATGATGTTTAAGCTTAACAGTTGTTATCTTCAACTATTTATCAGATTGTTTCTTCTGGTCCACTTTATTTCAACTGAAACACCCTCTACATTTGGTACATCTTGGGGTGTAGAGATATCAGCGTATGATAATACAAAATACTCTAATTTTTGAATATTCAAAAATTTCTTCTTACGCAATTTGTGATTCATTTAACAATATACATTTTTGTTAAAATTTTGATCTTGCTGGTACATTTTGCGAAATAGAAAAATAGTTATTCTTGATAAAATAGTCCCACAACTTTGCTAGGGTGGGTCAAGCTCCCTAACCACTCTGTATAACGCTTCTATATAATTTACTGTTATGTACTTGCTGCTTAAGATCATTAATTTGGATATAATTCTGAGTACCATGTTGGAATGCTGTATCTTTACTATGTTATCGGATTACTTGTGTAATATAGAATACAAAAAACCTTATCTAAATTGGACTAGCAATTACAACATTATTTGTACTTGCACAGAACTTTTTCACGGTCATTCTATATTAAAACCTTGTTTGCGACCTTAATACAGAAAGCTTTTTCAAATACAAGTATTAATAAAACATTTTTTTGTCTTTAAATAATTCACCTTAATGTGCCATTAAAAAGTAATCGAATTCCCGAAGTTGTTCTGCAGAGGATTGCCTTCAGGGGTCTAGAACAAATCGAAAATTGAAAGAAGTAATTTTTCCGATTGCACCTCGTTATCGAGTCATTGATAAAAAAGTAAATAATAAGTTTTATCTTACGGTCACTCCAATTAGTTGCGTAACGTAATCAATTAGGTGGATATGGCGCTGGTAAAAATTTATCATATTGATAAGTATTAATATTTTCATTTCCTTATACTTTTTGGGTTTAGATAGAATAGAAAGATACTATTGTAATCGAGATTACTTCGATATGTTGAAAGTATTAGATGTGTGTAATGATAATGCCACTGGTGATATTTGAGTATATGCGAAAAGGTTTTCAAATCGTCGGGCGCCTGGTGCAAAAACTGCCGTGTAGAACAAAGATTATTGGAAACAGGTAATTTAAATCCTCTAAAAAATCAGGCAGGACGTTAACCTACACTAAGCGTCGATCCAAAAGAGCAATTCTTGAATTTATTGAGGCATGCCTTCAAATTGTATCGTGTCAAACTGATTTCCAAAAATATACAATCCACGAATAATTTAGGCCTCAAAAAGTTCAAGATTTGCATGACGGGGATAGGGAGCTTTGAGTAAATTATACGACGTTTCTCACTTAACGTATTAGTAACACTATTGATCTTGATAATACAAAAATATAAAACCTTTTCGCCCTAGTTTTACAACTAAGTTGATACTATTTTCACTAATTTGAAATGACAAGTTTATAACATTGAGTTGTCGTTTTATGTTCTTGCTCCGAAGTTTATTACCACTGGCTGTGAGTGATTATAAAAGTAAATGCCGCAATTGAGGTCAGTACTTCTTCAGCTGCAATTTCTTCTTGCTTTTTTGTTTTATTAAAATCGCATGTATTTTTTAAGTTTTATAAATATAAGACATTGATTTTATTATTTACATATTCTAAGTTTTTATACTGGTGGGGAGGTATTGTCATTACACTTTATAATTCTGCTCATCAATGATACAATGCTAAGAGTGATCGTTCTTCATTTAGCACTCTATTTAATGCCGTTCCGTTTTGATTAAACTTGTGCAAGTTTGGGCAACGGTGGGGTCTCTTTCCCCCTTTGGATGACCTACTGCCTGGCGGTGGAATCCTCTTTTTGCGAAGAAGTTGATTATCACAGTTAGTCGAGTGTCTGGCTCAGTCGCGGCGTTTTCGGCGGGCTCTTTTAAAAACCGTGCAGCGGGCTAGTTTTAATCGGCTACACCGTTCAACAAGATTATCCTCAATTACGTAGAATTTGTCGTCATGCCACCTGCTGTTATTAACGTGAGTTTCGGCCTGGTACTTCAAAGAATTGTTATTGCTTTGGAAGAGGCTGCGCTTGCGGTATCTCCATAATTAAGTGATTAATCGCCGCAGCTTATTGCTCATAAAGTTTTGTTTGTAATTGGAGACCGGGATGATTAAATTAGCTGTCACAAAAAACACTCATTTCTATGTATTAATTAAGTTGGGAGAATGAATTCGATGAATTGGTGGCAGCGCGACCATATATGTTAAGAAATTGATAATATTGATTTTGCTCATTGGCGTGCTGATGATGAAAGTGATATTTTATGACAATTAAAGCCACTTTTTGATCTAAATAGGTTAAATTTTAAATCGGCTATGACGAGATCTTTGAAGCTGCAAATATGCAGGGTTATATCCGTTAAACGGAATATTGGGAAATCTTACAAAAAATATTTACGGTATTAACTTAAAATATTATGTTTATTGCCAGTGCAAATACATTTTCACACTTAAAACATCTAAACTCCTAAACTAACTGTTAGCTACTATAAAAAAATAAATACATGCATAGATGTACATAAATATATATTAATTATGATAGTTTAACTCTTTTTATTTAATAAGTCTTGGGTCGTTAAGTTGTTATTGTGCTTTAAATCTTAAATCGCGGAAATTATGCCTAAACACAGTTTCCGAACTAAAGAACTATCACATAAATACTGTCACATAAATGCAATAAATACTGTAAATACGTAAATAATGAGACATTCAACTCAACAAAAATTGCATATTAGAATTGCAATCCTAAATAAGTATTTTCTGAATCATAAACATGCTAAAAATATTTTAGTGTTTAATTGGTATAAGCAGGAAATGCATTATTGTAAAGAATGTAAATGCAAATATTTACTTCGCAATCTAAACGTCTGTTGTACAAGAGTTCGTCTTAAGTGCTTTGAGGTGCAAACTTAGAAGTTAAAATATTAACAAATATAGAAACACAGTTATCAAACAAGTTGGTGAAAATACATTTTTTGATCCGCAATGTTTCTGTAAATGGAATTATGGAAAGATTCTGACTCCCTTTCATTATAATATATAAAAATTTACAGATTGTTTCATTAAAAATTACAAAATCTAATCTCACTGGTATATTTAGCATTAATGCAAATATTATATAAGGTGAGGTGTTTCCCAATGCTGAGAATATATTCCTGAATTGAAAAAAATTCCAGTACTCTCAAAGAAAGTCGGTACTGGTATTTTTCACTATCATATTACAAAAGTGACATATTGGAGAAAGTAACGACGTTTCGACTTTTATGTTGAGATTTTGAATTTGGAATGGTCATATACAGTGGCAACCTTAGAAGCTGCCACAGGCTTAAGTACATATAGTAATAATTATAAATGAAAATAAGGTGTTGAAATTATCCATATTAGATTTACTTACAAATTAATGTAAATTTCAACTAAATAAAGCAAGAAACAATGACAAATATATCTTGTAAATATCTTGTGAATTTGGCTTTACGCTGCTGCAATTAATATATATACAGGGTGTTTCGAAATTCGCGCCCACGGGCTGCGGGATGGTGTTATGCGACAAAAACTGAACAAAAAGTTCCTCTACCATTTTTCCATCAGACCACTATTTTTCGAGCTACCGCGGTTTTAAAAATCTGAAAATCGCAGAAAAAAGTGTGAATCTCAACTTATGAATGTTGAATCAATTGGTTAAACTTAATAATAACAAATTTTTAAATACAAAAGAAGGTTCAAACTATAATTATGACGAGTACGTAATTACAACATTTGTTCAAAATGTCCGCCGTCTGCAACTAAACAAGCTTCAGCACGCCGTTGTACTGCTCGAACAGAGTTGCGTACCATCTCCATCTACCTCGACCATTATTTCTCTGACCACTGGATTGGCAGAGGCGGTCCAATTGCTTGGCCGCCTCGTTCGCCCGATCTAACGCCATGAGACTTCTTTTTATGGGGTTACCTAAACTCGTTGGTCTACAAAACACCAGTGGCCAATCTGAATGAGCTGCAAAACCGCGTGTTTCAGGCAACGCGAGAAATAACACCGGAGATGGTACGCAACTCTGTTCGAGCAGTACAACGACGTGCTGAAGCTTGTTTGGTAGTAGACGGCGGACATTTTGAACAAATGTTGAAATTAAGTACTCGTCACAATTATAGTTTGAACCTTCTTTTGTTGTCTTTCTGTTGTAGTATTTGCATAATTAATTTTAAATATCGAAACGATAATAAATAAATTTTTTATTGAATTTTTAAAATTAGCAGTTTTCTAAAAAATTTGTTTATACAGGGTGATTCATTAGTCTCTTTACAAACTTTGGCAAGGCAAACTAGATGTAATTTCATAAAGAAATGTTCATATGAATGTAGGTTCTATCTTTCTTTGTTAATCAGTTATAAGGCTTTTAAAATAATTATCTATTCGAAAGCTAATAAGTAATCATATTTTTAAGAAAATTAAAAACATTTATTGTAACTAACAGAAAGCAACATTGAGACTACAATAAATGTTCAAAAATGTGTCCATACTCCTGAATACACAACTGGCAACGACGAACTAAGCTCTCTTGCGCGCGTAATAAATATTATTTCTAATGAGTTTCAGCATCTCGAATCCTCTGCAATAATTGATGACGATCATTTATTTCCACGGCATAAACAGGTTGCTTAAAGTGACTCCATAAATAAAAATCGCAAGGAATTAAGTCGGGTGATCTAAGTGGCCATGGAATGGGCCGGTTGATGTCTGTTAGGAAATTTGTTTAGATATTCTCACGCTGCATTACGAGCGTTTCCATTACAAAATCCATGGATAAAAACAATGTCCGCATATTCTTCGTTAAAAAATGGATGAGTACAAGTGCACAAGTACAACTTTTAACAAACCGTGACAGAAACTTTAGACATAAACAAACTATTTTTGACAGGTGATTATTTTTACTAACTTTTGTTATGCTCATCCATGGCTACTACGTTTCAACTTAATTTAGTGTTCAAAGAGATAATTATTTTAAAAACTATAATTTCTTAACAAAGAAAGATAGAACCTACATTCATAAGAACAGTTCTTCATGAAATCACATCTAATTTTCATTGCCAAAGTTTGTAAAGGGGCTAATGAATTACCCTGTATATACATAAAGCTGTGCAGTTACGAAAATTGTGTGCATAGAATCATTCTATTATTTTCAACTGAATGGAATAATTCCATAGTTCTGTCGCATTCTGTAAATAAGAAGGTTAAAATTAAACATTAGAAAACGTTTTTCTTAATTTAAACTAATAAAAATAACGTGAGAACTAAAAAACCTTTATGAAAGTTTTTATGAACTCCTTTCGGATGGTTTTATTTTATAATTGGCTTATTTGTTTTTACGTATTTTCTTAATTTTACGGTTACGGAACTTATATATAAATTACGTACATACGGTAATAAAATATAAATTCTATATTAAATTAGTAATTGCAACCAGCCATTTTTATTGTGTTTAAAAACATATATCTTTCTGAAAGCGTCCATTTAATTTTGTTACGAGAACAAATAAATTAAAGTGATTATTGCGGCATTAAATTCATAATCGACTAACGTTAATTTGAAACTTCTTCACTAATTTTGCCTGCAGAACAATTTTTCTGCAGCAACCGGAAAGCAGTATCATTTTTCGCAATTATGAGATGTGAGAGAATAAAATAACCAGATATAATTACATCTTGCTGACAGCTTAATTGTTGATAAAGGTGGGCTTAGTACAACAGGAACAATTAACTTGGAAATCTAATTAGGGATTTAGTTAATTAAACATTTTTATTAATATACATAAATCAATCTGTTTTTGGCAAAGCTGTACAATGCATTTATCACTATCTTATCAGTAACCTAAAATATTATTGTAATGCTATACATATATTTAAAGTGTTATATTGAATATTTGACATCTTGTTTTTATTTAAATTGTAAATCAATTTACGGTTATTTTGTGCGTGTAAATATGGCTATGTAAAGTGTCGTTTGTATTTGGTAAATTGTGACAGAACCTATAGTTAAAAGAGTTACTTGTCTAATTTAAGTTTTTAAGTTAATTGTCAACATTGATTTGGTCAAATTGATTGTTAAAAAACAGTAGCAGTAGCTCAGAATAACCAAAAAATTATGACCACCCAAGATGCGAAATAATCGTGAATGAATATTATTTTATATTAAACAACTTATTTATTATGTTTCCAGGTCGCTATGGCGACTAGTTTGGATGCTGATGCAATCAGGGAAGCATACGAAGATGTAAGAGCTGATAGTTCCGAAACACAATGGTAAGTAATTCTAGACAAACTGAAATGTGAATTTGCATACCCACTTGTTGAAAGCGCAAGCAATTAAACTGTACCAAATCTTGTTGAGAAATCAAATTGAAAACTATTCTCAGAACTACATATTATTTTTCTGCAAGCGTTACGGCTAGGTCATTGTCTTTCTTATCGATTTCAATAAATTAAACAAAAGTGAAATCTGTAGCTAATTTGTAATTTTCATATCCGTTTCGTTCTAATTGCAATTCCTCATTGCGGAACTGGAAACGCCCTCGCCTGAAATTACTGTTCTAGTATTGTATTACAATGTTTAAGTGATAAATTCTGATTTAGCTCAGTATAATAATATTTTCTAGTTACTCTCTAAAAAATACGTATTTCCTAACATCATTTTTATTATTATTACAGAGCATATGCGCGTTTTTTAAACAAGTGAATATTGTATACATATTTAGTAATACACAGGGTGTTAATGAATTGCAGGGACAAACTTCTAGGGCTTAAAGTATACATGAAAACAAACATATTTTGTTAATAAATGTATGGTCAAAGGTGTTTCCTTTCAGGGATAGAGCTCCTCAAAGATTCTTTAAGAAGCGCCCAAATGCAGGCCATTCAATTTTCTACCTACTATTTGTTTCCATAACGATGGAAATTAATACAGGATAATTAGAAAAGTGGGAAAGAGGGCTTTATTTATCTTGAATTAATTTCCGTCGTTATGGAAACAAATAGTAGGTAGTAAATTGAGTTGCCTACATGTAGGGGCTTTTTATAGAATCCCTGAAGGGAAACACTTTTGACCATACATTTATCAACAAAAAATGTTTGTTTTCGTGAATACTTTAAGTCCTAGTAGATTGTCCCTGCAATTCATTAACATCCTGTATACCACATATATAAAAAATAGGGACTTTAACATGAGAAATATTAAAAAGCTGCATGTTATATCGTTGATTAAAATTTGCTATTCCAATCATCTCAAATCAAAAGATTTCGGTGCCGCCGAATGCTTACTTAATTGAAAATGTATCACGAATCATTTATTTAGTAATATTGAAATATGTTAATGTATCCGCTTGCGACATAAGCTGTACGTTGTCGTAGTAGCTTAGCTTCTTCTTTCGGCGCGTCTCCTAATAACAAAGATTTGCGACCATCAAGGCTATCTCTACTTTGGATACTGCTGCCCGGAACAAGGATGCTTGTGCTTTTCCCAAACCAGACACGAAGATTTTTGAGCTAGGATATTTTCCTTCTTCCCGCGGTTCTCTTGCTTTGTGCCTTACCATGGATAATTTGTTGCAACAATTGGTATTTTTCGTTAAGCATTATATGTCCCAAGTATTCTATTTTTCTTTTCTTGATCTTGTGAATTATTTCCATTTCCTTTACCATTCTTTGTAGGACGGTCTCATTTCTTATTCTTTCAACCCAAGATATTTTAAGTATTCTTCTGTAAATCCACATTTCAAATACTTCTATCCTTTTAGTTGTTGCTTGGGTGAGCGTCCATGCTTCCACTCCATACAAGAGAACGAGCAGGATATAACATCGTACAATACGCATGCGAAGTTGTAGGTTTAAATCTCGGCAGCAGATGAGTTTTTTCATTTTTATAAACGATGCTCTTGCTTGTTCTATTCTACTTCTAATTTCAATGCTGTGATCCCATTTTTCGTTTAAATTACAACCTAGGTATTTGTATTTCGCCACTTGTTATAACCGGATTCCATCGGCCACAATATTAGTTTGAACAGTTCTACTTTTGCAGATCACCATTATTTTAGTTTTCTTTTTATTTATATTTAGACCATAGTTTTTACTGGAGTCATTGACGCGATCAATCAGTACTTGTAAGTCTTGCTCCTTTTCCGCCAATAAGACGGTATCGTCTGAGTAGTGCAAGTTGTTTAATCTTATACCGTTGATATTAATTCCCTCTTGGCTGTCTTCTAAGGCATCTTTAAATATAGCTTCAGAGTAATTGTTAAATAAAAGTGGCGATAAAATACAACCTTGTCGCACCCCTCTTAATATTTTATTTGGTCGGTCATTTCTCCATCAATGCTTATGGCCGCTGTCTGCTTCCAGTAAAGATTCATTAAGATGCGAATGTCTTTATTGTCCAGACCTATAGTTTTTCCCCTGTTGCACTCTATCGAAGGACTTTTCGTAGTCAATGAAGCAGGCATAAAGATCCACACTGAGATCCCTGCATCGTTCCACGAAGATTTGTAGGCTAAACAGAGCTTCCCTTGTGCCTAATGCATTCCTGAACCCAAATTGACATTCACTTACATAGTATTGCTTTACATTTTTTATAGATTCTGTTATGTATTATTTTCAAGTATATCTTCAGGGTATGACTCATTAGGCTTATGGTTCGAAATTCATTGCATCTCTTAGCGTTATTTGTTTTAGGTATGGTTTGCCGTTCTTTGCATTTTTAATTGCGTATAAGACTTCTTCTTTAGGTATATATATATATATATATATATATATATATA
>JABXWE010038422.1:0-12458 GCA_014611495.1 Limonius californicus
GTAGTAGGCAAAACAAGACGAGACAGGGTCAGAAATAGAAGCGTAAGAGAAGAATTACAACAAAAACCAATAGTGGAGGAAGTAGAACACAAACAACTACAATGGTATGGACATCTCAATCGAATGAATAACACCAGATACCCAAAGAAAATTTTTGAGATGAGAACCGACGGAAGAAGAACAAAAGGGAGACCTAGGAAAGAATGGATAGACAATATCAAGGAAACAGCTGAGAAAAAGGGAAAAACCATAGAACAAATCCGGATCCTTTCCAGGAATAGAAGACAATATAAGGATTGGCTCAATACCCCAACACCATAATGGTATATGGGAGAAGAGAAAGAAAGAAAGAAATATTTTGGTCAGTTTGTTCATACCCATTTTTTTAATAGAACGATTTTCTTTATCAAAGTATTAATAATTGTAAACCTTAACATTTGGTTAATAAACTAATTAAGTCTAGCATTTAAGAAATAAACAAATATATTTATTTTGAACTCTTGTAAGTTCACCATGGAAGAATTACCTTTTTTGGGCTTAGTAAACCAGTGGCGGCTCGCCAAGTGGAGTAGGTGAAGTGCCTCTTCACCTAAAATTTTCATTCAATTGCGAATATTTATTTAAATTACATAACAAATTATTTATCGGCATTACACCTATTAGGAGTCGTTTATTTATGGCATACATACTCGTAGATACAATAATCTTAGGGAAAACAAACACATTACATTTTTTCTGATCCTCTTGTATTTAAAATTGACATTTTAAATGCAGTCTGTTGAGCGTGGGCATAAAAAATCTTACCTACTACACTCGTGCAATTGTAGTGAAGAGTCAGCCTCAAACGTATTTTAACTCTGCACTTATATATCCGTTGCCATGGTAACGCCTACGTCACCATCTAGAATTGGTTTACGGTGGACCGGGCAAGTGAAGAGTTCAGTCGCAATCAGCCGCGGAACTGCATGTTCGGGTTTGACCTTCGATTTTTAAACGATTTCCACAACTTTGAAGTCACATTTTTAGCTGTAGTACCTATTTAATGATATTTTCTCTCTCACTAACATATTATTTGATGTTGTCCAAAAGAAATTAACGCGGGTTCCGAACCACAGGAAGTGTAAACACTTCTACTCCAGAGAAGACTTTACTAGGCAGAATACCTCGCTGGTTTGCCATTGCCTTGCGAGGGAGAACGGCCGTGAAAAATCCGATGTTCCGGTACTGGGAATTGAACCCAGGACCTTCAGCATAGAAGTCTAACGCGCTAACCTCTAGCCCACGGCCGCCTCGTTCGTATATATTGCCTTAAAATAGTTACTCGAAAAAACCAACAGCAATTTGTTTAAACATGAGTAGGACATTGGTAAGAGCTTTTTATACAGTGGTTCTCATTTGCTTTTCATTTCTTATCAGTTTTACTCGCAATTAAACAAGTATAATGTAACTAATGTTATAAAATAAACATATCATTTACAAAGGAAATTATTCTACTTAGAATATTAAATATACAGTCTAAGTCAAGTTTTACGCATTTTTTGCGAGTTTACTATTACGATAATATCAACCACTTCTGGTGTACTACAACGTGCTTTTATTCAGATTATAAAAAACTACTTCGAACATTTAATGTGTAACATGAAATTATAGAATTGCTGTAACGCATTCCAATTTTATATACTTTTCAGTAAGAGTACCAGTGGCGGCCGGTGGGGTTTCAACAAGGAGGGGTGCATTTTACTTTTAAAACAAAAATATATGTTATAAGGAAAATCTCACTTGAAATTAATGCGAAATTCTTAAAAACACGTTAAAAGTTTATAAAATCCATTCCTGTACTTGTGCTTTCAAACAATAATATAAGAAATTAATTAAAATATTCGTATCACCAGATAGTACGTTAAGGTCGGATCTTGTGTGTATAACTTCCAACTCGCTTATTAACCTCTTCTTAGAGAGCATGGGATAAAAAGAAACTAGTCTGTCTAAATTATAAGTTTAAGTTTATAAGTCTCTGCAGAAAAATGATAGGTGGAACACCTGTTCCGTGCTTTCCTCTCCATTGTTGTGTTCAATTTAAATGCGGCGTGGATCTGCCTAATGTTTTAATTTGAAGTTTTTCTTCAATGGAAAGTCGATCTTTAAAAGGTTATTAACACTATTCATTGTTTACTAATTACAAAACTGCAGTTTGGAATAGAAAGCTTTGAGAGCGGGCGAATCTGTTCGGCTCACTAAATGAACGGTAAAATCAACAATCATAATATACGTACGGTCAGGCGATGTCTGCCGAATACAGAGAATCGTGGGAGCCGAATAGATGCCACCTTCACACCTGCCGATTTAAATGCGCGGGGCGATCGCGAACTTTGCGGCGAAAATCGCGGAATGGATGACAATTTAAAGGTTAGCTATAGAAAACAAACTTTTGCAGAGTTAGTTATTTTAATTATTAATTAAATACAGAAAAGAAAAGATTCATTGTAATATTTTAATAAGGGAGGGGGTGCACCCTTGCCCACTTAATCAAACACCGCACAGAACAGTACCCAAACAATTACAGGAAGTGTTTATTTCCCAGACTTACTAATAAATGTCACAATTTTTTATAATTTCGTTATTTGTAACTTATAACCACTTTCGCATTACTTCAGGAGGGTGCGGGTGTCCCTTACATACTAATCATTCATGCAACATGCACCCTAAACTTAACTAAGTGAAATACGGTCGCATCGGCCGGGGTTCGACCACGCAACCGATCGAACCGCATTTCACTGTGACCTCGACTGACAGTGCGTATTGGCATTGCCCCATCAAGGTCCGCAATGCAAAAAAATTGCTTTTTTAAACAGATAGTAAAAAATAAGGTTCACGAAACGTACTTAAACACTAAAATAAAAAATAGAACTTCATAAGTTGTTCAGATTTTTAATTAATAAATTAACTACAATATATAATAATAATAATAATAATAATAATTGCCTTTTATTGGAATGATAAGTATGTATTACATACATCCATACAACTTTTTAATTTTTTTATTTATATGAACTACCAGTAGCATAGTAAAGTTGCATGTTCATTCCAAAGGGGCGAAGTTCAGATAACTGCTAGTGTATAACTAGCAGAGATCTGCTCTTCCACTTAACCCTGTATTCATTATTTTTTTGATATGATAAGGCACTATAGCTCAATTATAATTTTAAGGTAAGCATAGTACTAGATTCATGTTTAGAACTAATACATTAACCGAAACAGAGAAAAATGGAATAAAACAACAATAAATTTATAAGTAAAGTGGGTAATTAATTTGTGTTAGTTTGATTTTGATTTGCAAGTAATATTTGTTGGTATTGTAATTTAAACTTATTTGGAGACAGTCTTTTTAAATATTCTGGCAGAGGATTATAAACCTTTGCTATATTGTATGAAAAGGATCTTTCATATAAAGCAGTTTTATGAAACGGAGGTGTTATCATATACTTATTACGTACATTAATATTATGAATATCCTATCTAAACTGTATCTTCTTGTAAAGATAAGCTGGTGATTTAGTAGTAATAATTTTATGATATAAACTCGCGGAATGCAATAACCTTCTGTTTGACATATGCAACCAACTAATATCAGCTAATTTGTGGGAGATGTGTTCGTGTCTTGATATACCAAAAATTAACCGTAAACAAGAGTTTTGCATGCGCTGAATTCTCTTAATGTCAGTACTATCCAGGCAAGGTCCGTACACTATATCGCAGTAATTGAATTGAGACAGAACCAGGGACTCGCATAGCACAGTTTTAATTTTTTGGTTTAAGGAGAATCTGTTTTGAAATATAACTTTGAGATTCAGGTATGCTTTACGCAAGATATTAGAAATGTGTTCCCTAAACCTAAGTGTCTTATCAATCACCAAACCTAAATTTTTGCTATTAGAGCCTTTAATTTCCAAGACCAATCCCCCTATCGTAATATTGATATTATTTATAATGCAATCCATGTTTTTCTGAATAACGAATAAGATTTGCAAGATCAAAATTAACAGCAGCATTTGCATTTATTACATTTTTAGGATCAAATCTGTATAAGAGTTGAGTGTCGTCAGCATATAAATGATAATCACAGAATCTTAGAGATGTTTTAAAATTGCAAGTATATACATTATGTACAATAAAGGTCCTAGTATTGATCCCTGAGGGACACCAAGTGTTAATGGCAACGCTTTAGATTTTAATTGGTTTGATACAACTATTTGTGAGCGGTGGGTGAGATAATTTTTAATGAACATTCTGGCTGTTACATCATAGCCAATATAATGCAAAATATTGATTAATACATCATGACTTATTGTATCAAATGCCTTTGAATAGTCGAGCATTACTGCTAAAGACAATTTATTGCTATCAATTGCTGTAAATATTTCATCCGTTATGTTCAACAGTGATGTTGTACAACTAAAGCCTGATCTAAAGCCAGACTGAGTCTCCGGAAGTATCTCATATTCATTCACATATTGTCGAATTTGCAACGACATAATTTTTTCAAGAACTTTAGAAAGGCACGGGAGGATACTAATTGGTCTAAGATCTTTATAATCGGTTGGCATCTTAACTTTAGGCACGGCAATAATATTAGCAATTTTCCACTGATCCGGAAAAGTTGAATGACGTATGCAAAAGTTTACAATATGCGTAAGATACGGTATTAAATAGGGACAGCAGAGTTTAATCATCTTTATACTAATGTTATCAGCCCCAACAGCATTTGTACTGATACCAAGGAGAACCTTCATCACATCGTACTCCGTTACCTCATCAAATTTGAATTGAGTCTGAAAATTTTTAAGTTTATTATTAGCCTAAAAGTGTAACAGGTCATCATTGTTAGTTAAGTTAAAGGATTTAGCTGAGTTAATGAATGCATTATTAATCTTATCAACATCATTAAGATGTTGAGGAACATCCACAGCTTGCGGTTTCTGATAAATATTAGTTGTTTTCAGTTCTTTCCATAATACCTTGGGACCATGTACATTCAGCTGAAACTCCATATGCTTTTTTCTCACGTTTGATTGCATTAGTTACATAATTACGCAATGATTTATAATAATCCCAATGATTCGAGTTTTTTGTTCGCTTGAATCTCAACAACGCCTTATTTCTAAGAGAGATCATAAATTTAATATTAACAGTCATCCATGGCATCTTGGGTTTGGTAATTCTAACAGTTTTTACAGGTATATGAACATTAAACAAGTTTCGAACATTATTATTCAAAAAGTCAACCTTATCATTTACATTAGTAAAACTATAAATAGTATCCCATGAGATTGCTTGAAGATCATGATTAAAATATTCATAATTAAATTCACTGAAGTCACGGAAGGTATAAAAGACAGGCTTCTTAGGGAGTTCTTCATGTATAGGATAATCGCAGTGGGTTAGACAGTGATCAGATATACCATGTAAATTGATTACACCAAAATGACTAATTATTTTTTTATCGTTGACTAAAATTAGATCAATTATTCTTTTAGCTTTTATGTTAATAATATTGGTAAAATATTTGAGCCATTTCTCTACGTTATTATAATATTACCTACTTAGGTAACGAACGAAAAAGTGTTAACATGTGATTTTTTGTTCTCCTTTGTAACTGTGTAGTATTTACAGATTTGGCATATCCATTCTAATATTTAACAGTATTTATTTTAGAAAAGTTACGCTTATTCGCAGCTTATTGTTTAATCAGTTTTTGAATTTCAGTAATTGGATATTTTCGTGTTTTAAATAAGGCGCGTTTTGATGCTAGGCTTGGTAATAGCGTAGTCTAAATAATACCTGGACTTCTGACCAATGTATTCATTTTGAGGGTTAGTTGTGGAGCACGTTCTTAGAGGCGCCACAGTCGGTTTCATTTACGCAACAATCAACCCCCTACATTCTACTAGTGTTGCTAAATGAGTGCAAACTCGCTAGGCTAAGTACGTCGTTTCTTATTACAAGTATTAAGGCTCACAGATAAAAAATGCAGTATTATATTCTATTCCAAAGATACTACATATGGTATTAGATAAAATAGGATTTTGTTCTTCGTAAATGATTTGAGTGACTAAAGTATTGTTTATTTTAAATGGTACTAAAGCTTATTTTATTTATTTTACATCAGAAAAGATATTTTAGCTTCAAATGAAAACTTTTGAATGTAACTTAACTTGTAAATAATCACTCTCCTTATCTCATACTTATTACCAAGTCGCCTTCCTAATTAGTTTAACAGATGTATTTACTAGACAGGACAAGACAATGCACAAACCACCACCACTCATTACAGAATCAAATATAGAGTCTGCGTTTGCAATTTAAGCAATTCAAATCACAGTTGTTCCTTTCACGTTTTCAAATATTATTTAATCATACCTGCGACAGGAAACAAATGTTCCTATAAAAATTGTGAAAAATGTCAACGAACCAATCCAGGACTCCATATGTTCCAGTTTCTTGTGAAAAATTAAGGAAGGTGTAAACAGTGGGTTTTAAATGTAGGAGGTAAGTTTCAATCTATTAAGTGGTAAACTGTTGCCAATAACACTATTAAAACGTTGCAATTGCACTTTTCTAATAGCTTAGTCTCAAAGAACTAATTATTATCGTCACGTCAAAAATATTACGTAAGAATGTTGTTTATATTCACACAAAAATGTACGTATATATTTTTATCATAATATATTATTTTTGAAATTCCATTGAAATATTTGTGTTTCATAGAGCACTAGTTGATTTATGGAGTAACTAATACGTGCTTCTAACATAATGGCATTTCTGTAATAAATACATTTTATTTGTTAAAAAATGAATTAAATATTCCATTAAAATGTGTATTAAAACAATTTTTGCAAATATCCAGTGTCGCAATATGGATCTAAGTTTTAATTTTCACATAAAAAATATTATTATTTTTATTTTATAGCCATTATTTATACCATCTGCATTCAAACAGTAACCCAAACGATTATAAAATTCTCTCCGTACTTGAGCAAATGCCTTTGTACGTAAATTTGACTCTTAAGATAACACCATAAGAAATAATCATTTGATGCAAAATCAGGTAAGCGTGCCGGCCAACAAATATTGCAGTGAAGTCCTTCACTAATTAATTTATTAGGAAATATATTTGCAAGATAATTATACGCTGGACAACCGTTCATCTGAAACCACGTTTCTTCACGGCGTTCCCTAGCATCGAGCTCAACTACAATTTCGTTATTTAATAGACACAGAAAATGTTCTTCCTTTAAATTTCCAATTTTCAATAAAAAATGGATCTATAATATTTTGTGATATATCCCGGTCCATACATTTACTTTTTGGGGATACTGTGTTCTACCAGAATGTATTAAATGTGGATTGTCTCTAGACCACATTCTGCAATTTTGGAGATTAGGTTCTCCATGTAATGTAAATGAACACTCATCGGTAAAACAAATATTGTAGACAAAGTTCCTATCGGCATTTGCCATTTCCTCCATACAGTTACAAAATTCACTATGAAGCTGGGAATTATGTCTTTGCAACTCTTGATAAATTGAAGATTTGCAAGATATGAAACGTCGATTTTTCAAAATCTTCAGCGCAGTTGTATTGTGAATGTGACAAGTTTGTGCTGATTGACGTAAGCTAGATCGTGGATTATTAGTAACTGCTATCAAAATGTTTCTTTCGTGTTGATTTCTTAATCTTCTTTCTCGTGCTGTTCTTTTATTATTCTTTCTGCCATCTACTACTGAACCTGTCGCACTAAGTTTTTTAATTATTCGTAAACAGGTACGGGACGATCAGGATATCTCTGTAAAATGTTCTCTACAAGCTTTGCATTCGTTCCATTATTGTATCATTAACCACTGCCCACACCGGCACAATTCTCGCACTGGCATAGGTAATATTATGTCAACTATGTAAATATCTTCACGGTTTATCAAATTTATCAATTTGGTACTATAAAAATAAAAATTAAATGTAATCTCTCTGAAATGAACATCCCTTCCGTGTGCATCTGGTTTTAGGCGCGTTTTCAACTTGTGAAGCAGGAAATTGAATAATTCTATAAATGCATGTATTTTGCATATGTATTATTGCACGGTGTGCTTTTATAGAATAATAACACAGTTGGATTTATAGACAAAAATTTTTCATAAAAAATAATTTAAAATAATAAAGCAGAAGAGCGAATTCGAACTCCCGAAATACGCTATAGAAAGCATATCCTTTACCGCTACGCCACACCGGCGACATTCGCGCTTTGGATTTGGTTCTATTACCACACCAAATATATACATTATTACAGAATTTTTCAAATTTATCTTTTAATTTGGTATTCTAAAAATAAAAGGTAGATTGTTACGGGCCAAACGAGCTTTTCCGTCGACCCGTAATCGGATCGGTGGAAAAAGGCCTACAGCTTAGCTCAGAGGAGTAGGGGGAGTTCGCGAAAATCGCTTACGGGAGGAAAACTTCCTAGTTGTGTACAGGATAAGTCAAAATTAGTGGGCGCCACCTTCCAAATCCAGCTGATTGTAGGTCCTCGTGGAAGGCCGAGAGACCAACAGCTTACGGGAACGGAACTCACCTTTATTGTGCCTCCTCCTATATACATGAAGCTTGCAAAATTCGTACACCAACAAGTACAAAAGGCACAATAATAAGAGGCAGTAAATTTTTAACACACATATAATTAGACTGTTAAAAATGACACAGTACAAAACAATGACAACAAATGATAACTCTATGATTCTGGATTACATATTTTTACTTTTAGTACGTTCAAAAAAACTCGCCGCCGCTGGTGCCACGATATTTACTTTTTTCATACAGCTACGTGCCCAGGGACGCCGAAGTTCACAAAAATAAAACAGGATATAATTTTGTTAGCTTTACAATTAACAGCAAACACCATAAACGGCAACTGAAGGTCGTTTTTCTAGTTACATGAAGGCAAAATTTGAAGTTTGCATCTCACGCGAAAAAAAAGGGTTTCTTTCTCACAACACAGAAACTAGATGTTTACCTTGAACGATTCTAGGAGCCCCGGCACAATTTGGTTCACAAGATGACAAAAATCCATAGGTATGCCCCTGAAGACTGGGTTGAATAGAGTCAACACCAAGGGCTCGGAACTTTGATGCGCTCTTCGCACCGACGGTAACAGCAGAGGGACAGGAGCTGGGCTCGAAAATTAATCCGCCAAAGGCGATCGGATAATTCACAAAGAATTGCCTTTACCGGGATTGAATCCAGTGTGTTTTCTTTAAATCCGACAGTAGTCGATGGTCTGTTTGTACCCCTTGGTAAAACAGCGAGAAAAAACTCACAAATAACGGACACCCCTCGAAAAAAAAACCCAAAAGCCGCCCATGCAGTACTTAACTTAATTACGGTCCCCCGATTGATGGAATTTTCGGAGACCCGCAGTCATTGAAGATGTAAGGTTGACTGAATACTTAACGCGACATGAAGCTGCATTTCCCCCAAAAGAAATTGCACCATATTACAAAATATCATGAAATGTTGTTGAATGATTCGGCACGTTAATTCTCAGAAGCAGCTAGGTTAGGCGCGAGAAAAACAATATTAGGTAATTTCGGCTTACAAAAGGGAACTGTCTACATAACTCAATCTTAGAAAAACAACAAAACCCAATCCAAAACTGTTAACATACAAACGGCAATTAAAATAAAGTTTTTAATTCTTACGAAGCGGCAATCAAATTAAGAAATTAGTTCATATAGAGCGGCAATTTTCAAAAGAACATAACAAGATGTAATCTCTGTAAAATTAACGTTCCATCTGTTTACATCTTGTTTTCGAAGTGTTTTTCAACTTGGGTAGCAGGAAATTGACGAATTTACAAACGCATGTATTTTCCCTATGGAGCGTATTTAAAGTCAGCACACGGTACAGCGGGTTACAGGATTAAATAGAATAGGATAACAAAAATATCGTCGTTTCCATTCTGTTACATAACTTAGATGCAAATTTTAAATACGCCCCAAGAATTTCGCCTATCCGCGAGTTACCGAAACAGAAGATAACGTTCGCTACGTAAAACAAAGATGGGCTCGTTTACCTGTTTACAACAGGTCTAGGTTTCGCTTTTAGACCGGTTGTAGCCTGTTATCTTATTTCTTATATCTATTTAATCCTGCAGCCCGCTACTAACTGTGGAACCGCTATAGGTATTATTAGTACCTACTACCTACAGGTAAGTAATCCTAGTGCGGCCTGGTACTTTTTCATGTAACCAGGGCGTATGCTTCTATTTTGTTGTATCAGTAATTTAAAGATTTTTTATAGACAGCTGAGGCATCTATTAGTTTGTTCTATATTTTAACTGTGGGTAACTGGTTATACAGGGTAATTCTAAACATGCGAAAAACTTTAACCTCGTGTAGCTAAGATTATTTAACCCGTAAACAACCTATTAATTTTTTATTAAATTAGACATCGTGATGCGGAGATGGAAAATTTTTGTATAACAATTAACTGAAATGTATTTAACTTTTTGTTTCTTGTATCATTTTGATAAATCCCATGGTTTTGATAAGCTAACAGTCCAACCATAATTTCCAGTTAAGAAAAATGTAGAAATCAGTGTAAAAAGTGGATGAAATCTAACCGAGAAGTGAAAGCTTTGATTTAAAGATTTGGAAATGAGGTATATGTTTTTGAATTGTTGTTTCTATTCGAAACACCGTTAAATAAAAATTTTTCGAAAAAAATTGTAAAAACCTTTTTTTGTTTAAAAACGCGATTTCAGAAGCTGTAAAAACCCTTAGGTTAACAATTTCGTTTTCAAGATATACCCTAATTTAAATATTTTGTAACCAACTTATCACTTCTGGGTCGGATTTCATCCACTTTTTACACTCAATTGCATTTTTCTTGACTGGAAATTAAGTTTCCCAAAACAAAGAAGTTTATCAAAATCGGACAAGCATCAAAAACGTTATTTACATTTCAGTGAAATGATATAAAAAAACCTTGAACTATCACACCTCCGTAACGTCACCGAAATTTAAAAAAATTGACATGGTGATTTAAGGGTTGAATAACCTCAGCTACACGTGGTTTTTTGCACATGCTTAGAATATCCCTGCATAATGATAATAAAATAACAATCATGATATCAACTATGAGACCACATGTCATCGTAGTAATGCAGTTGTTAAAGCGTCCCGGTTCTACTGATTTTACGACTACCTAAATACATCACAGCCAGCAGGTCTATATGTTTTGAAAGTGAAAAATTTATTTATTATAACCTACAAATTCAATCTGGATTGCTATCAACGCTGACCTACATATAATGCAAATAAGGGTTGATGGTTTAAGAAACGACTTATTTTTGTATCTGCAGATGTCCAACAAGCTAGAACAACTCGGCTGCGTCCAAGAGTGTCTTGGGTTGTCCCACCACATTCTTCAGTGACCGTTGCCACAAATCTCGGTTCCATAGATATATAAATCCAAGAAAGCTGCACACTTTTCTGTTGTTGCTTAAATTGTTTGTATCATTTTTTGTCCACTTTTCGTTAGTAGGACAGTTCTCTTCTGCCTATCCTACGTTCTAAAGGCCATAGTCGCGCATGGCATGTAAAAACACAACAAAAAACAGACCATTCTTGTAAAAGATCATGGCAAAGAATAGTGATATTAATATCACCAATATATATTTGTTTATTTTATTATAAATCTACAGTTATTTCTATAACATTTATTGATTTAAAGAAAGTGGATAGGAATTAACAGTACAATATAATGGCAAACTTTTAAGTAGACATGTAATAGAAAATATGAAAAAGTGTAGTATTGCCGTTGCATTGGTTCTAGGATTTCTTCTTTTTACTTCAATGGTTGTTGTTTCCCGTCCATGGTCCTCTTTGAGGGCACGCGGTGTAAAAGCAAAGAGCGTGACCAGTGCACGAATCTGAATTGAAATCTCTGCAGAGTCGTAGTTACTCCCGACTCGATATTTTTAAAATGGAAAATTGTGCTGAAGCAGTTATGCGTCTTGAATATGCTTTTAGTTTATACTCGTAAAATTAGCCGCATTACAAAAGTAAATTATTTAACAAATTTGATAATACTCTTTCTAACTCTACATACAGGGTGTTCCTTAATGACGTGCTAATATTTCAGGGTGTGATTCCTTAGGTCATTTTAAGAAGGAAAGTTCATATGAACATATGTCCGCAACGGCTTAAATTTTCTGCTACACGGTGTTGATAAAATTTTTTTTTAAGCGTTATTTTTTATTATTTCCGAAACTACTTTAGATATTATTTTCAATTTTGGTATGTGTTAATAGGATATAAAACCACATATTTTGGTTAGAAAAGTTATTCTATTGCTCCACCAGTGGCGTCCCTGCAAACATGTCCCCTGATATTTTTTACAAAAAAAGT
>JABXWE010038423.1:0-21347 GCA_014611495.1 Limonius californicus
TATACAGATTTTGACAGTTGTCAGGTGTACATAATTTATTTTTATTTGTTTCTCCAGTTATAGAACACAATTATTATCTGTATAAATATTTCTGATTTAACAGATATTTTCATTTAGACTCGTACACGTATTCTAAGTCATCCAATGGTTTTAGAGAAAACCCAATATTTTGTATCCTTACGTTTCCATTTTACTACTTTTTATTCATTAAAATGTCATTTAAATGCAGGGTGTTTTACTATACACAATGCAAGTTTCTATGGGTATTTCCGTAATATTTCATAATACTTTGTGTTTAAATTTCCATTTTAAGGGCTTTATTCTATATACATACCTAGGACCTACGAGAACACATGAAATGGGTCCTGTTATTCTGTCATTTAATCCAATAGTTTTCGAGGAAACTCACTGTTTTGTATCTTCTTGTTCTTATTTAATTATTGTTCTTATTCAATAAAATATGCCTCTTAAATACAGGGTGTCTCACCGAACACAGCAAATTGCAATGTTTCATATCTTTACGTTACATATAATTTTAATTTTTAAAGAGCTTATTCTATACACAGAAAGAAAATGGATTCTTTTATTCTGCCTCATTTAATCCAGTGGTTTTAGAGAAAACTCAATATGTGAAAACATTCAATTTTCCATTAGTCAGTACGTTTTTAAAGTTATGCTGGACACAAATTTAACGGAAAATTCTGCTAGAAAGTAGTCCTGTCATTCGCCTGACATTATTCCGAAATTAAAATCCGTCCAATAGGAGAAGCAATGTGAAATGGACAGAAACAACTTCGAGAGATGGACCAAAATCCGACCACACTGTGAAATAACTGGTTAGCAGAGAAAGAAGATGAAGAATATAACTGATAACTATAGGGCATCCGCGTAATTTATAGTATGATTTCCGAGGTTAATGATCTTATATTTGCTTATTTTTCAAATTTTGATTTACTAGACTGAATGTTTACTATCAACAATCAGTTGCATAGTGGAGCACTACGAACATCGATCAAATAACAGAACAATTTGCACTGGTCACTACTCTGAGAGGCCCAATATAGTGGCATATGCAACAGGCCCTGCTTCCTAGAGTACGTGAAGGCGTCGGTCCCGGTTGTCATATGAACATGTTTGACAATCGTAAACCTTATAGTAACGCTTCTATTCTGTGCTCGGTGTGTCAGACATTCGCGAGGAGCGCTCACAGCACCTATTGTTATTATTGGAGTTTTCACAGGCCTTGTAAGCCCATCGCTTTGGTGTGATGCAAGGCTAAGCTCTGCGGGTTACCCTGTTGGTGCGTAACCGTGCTTGACTTGCCTGGTGTGTGTGTGTGTGTATGTGTGGATGTTTTTGTTTATGGTCTTGTTACTCCTCTAACGCGACCGTAATACGAGGAGTGCCATGAATTCGATCCCCAATGGCAAATGGAGACCGAGACCCAGTACTGACCACCCCTCTGGGGTGATTCGAACCGGGAAGCGTTTGGACTATCCAAAGCTTGGCTCTCCTACTACCGAGCCATCCCAATCCCCAGAACCGATTATAAGTAGGTAATTAACAGACCATAGGCCTTTATACATAGAGGGAAAAGAAACACTTCTTGAATGCAAATAAGTGAACGCCATTAATCACGTATTCAGCATAAGCAGACCCCCACTTTAATATTAGCTTAGAAATTTCCTTAGCAGTAATCTACGGAATCTGGCCTTTTACTCTCTGACACAAGATAGACAAACGTGATTATTATTTTGCGGGCGACCCATAACTACAATAACTTTGTTGATACGATGCATAGGCTGGCAACTACCCAGCCAATGTCCATTCGATTTTTTTTTTATATATTTTTTTTATAATTTTTTTTATAAATTTAAAAAGTGTTTAAAGCTAATATAAACAAATAACTCTTATATTGCACAGAAGTAAAGTTTGAATTGTATTTTTAAAATAAGCTTTTGTGTGTTGAATCTATAAAAATAAAATCAATGTCTAATGATTACAACCAAAAGTAAGTAATTGATATGAAGGAAACTGTATAATTTTTAATAGTAATCGAAAATTATTTTGGTAAAATACGAATTTCTTGCCCTATATTGTGCCATTATATTTAAGTAAAATTTTCCTACAATTATTAAGGTTTTCTTAAAACTTTAAACTTATTATTATACGGTTAAATTGTAGGCATAAGCAATCACCTAAATCAGCTGTTTAAAGTAAAAATCAACCGCACTATTAACAGCAGGTACATCATCTGCATCACGTCTGGTCTAGACAAGTAGACAAATACAAAGAGTAAAGTAGAAAAATATATCTATATATGCGTCTGGTGCAATCATTCCGCATGTCTAACCCTATTTCCGATATGATTGGAGGCAACCGGAACTGAATCGTAACAAATCCCCGGACCGCTACAGCGGTAGTTCTTGCCGAAGATCCCACCGCTTGCCAAATGCCACCGTGTACACCACATCCTACTTACTCAAGCTGCAACTGCACCAGCTCTTTTCCCTGCCTTTGCTTCTCCTTTTGGACGGATTTTAATTTCGGAATAATGTCAGGCGAATGACACGACTACTTTCTAGCGGAATTTTCCGCTAAATTTATGTCCAGCATAACTATTTAAAAACTTACTGAGTACTGGAAAATTGAGTATTTTCACATATTGAGTTTTCTCTAAAACCACTGGATTAAATGAGGCAGAATAAAAGTATCCATTTTCTTTCTTCTCATGTATAGAATAAGCTATTTAAAACTTAAAATTATATGTAACGTAAAGATATGAAACATTGCAATTTGCTGTGTTCAGTGAGACACCCTGTATTTAAGAGACATATTTTATTGAATAAGAACAATAATTAAATAAGAACACGAAGATACAAAACAGCGAGTTTCCTATTCGAAACCTATTGGATTAAATGACTTAGAATAACTGGACCCATTTCATGTGTTCTCGTATATAGAATAAAGCCCTTAAAATGGAAATTTAAACACAACGTATGTCGTATGATATGAAATATTACGGAAATACCCACATAAGCTTGCATTGTGTATAGTAAAACACCCTGCATTTAATAGTAGATTGTTTTACAAGTTTAGAAAAGTGTCAGTTTTCCAGCAAGTGCAAATGTTTAATTAACGAGCGAGCGCAGCGAAACGAGTCAATTAAATTTGCACGAGCATGGAAGAAACAGTTTTCAAATGTGTAAAACATCCTATTTTAACGTATACTTAATGGAAAAGGATAAATAAAAATTAAAAATTTGACATAACATATTTTAAAATTTGTCATAAAATTTAATCAAGCAAGATACTGTGTTGCTTCCTTGATTACATATACTAAAAGTGCTGCTAACATGGTAACAAAACATTATAACGACGAGTAAATAAAAAAAAAGTGTTGCTAAGAAGAAAAGTGTTGCTAACAAGAAAACTAAAACATTTCTTTACGATTTTGTTGCTAACAAGAAAACTAACACATTTCTTTACGATTTTCTCACAATATAGTATGCTCTTTTCCATTAAGGATACGAAAAAATGTATTTTTTGCCATATTCTACATATGCTTTTATCTACTTTTCTACATAATTTCCGTTTGTGTTCAAACATTTGTCATACCGCTCAACAAGTTTTTGAATTCCGACGTCAAAGAAATCTTCCACCTGTGAAGAAGTCCAATCCAAGACTGTAGTTTTCACTTCTTCGTCGTCGTTGAACCGTTGACCACCAAGGAACTCCGAACTCCTTTAAGTACCGAAACAAGTGAAAATCACTGGGTGCAAGGTCTGGACTGTAAGGTGGATGACCCAGTTGTTCCCATCCAAAAGACCTGATTAGACCTTGTGTTTGTGCAGAAACATGTGGCCTTGGATCGTCATGGAGGAACATCGCACCGGAAGACAGTAGGCCACGCCGCTTGTTTTGTACGGCACGCCGGAGTTTTCCCAAGGTCACACAATACGCATCAGCATTGATTGTTGTGCCTCTCGACATAAAATCCACTAACAAAATCCTTTTCCTGTCCCAAAAGACAGTTACCATGATCTTTCGTGCTGAAATTGTCTGTTTGGCTTTCACTCTGGTTGGCGACGATGTGTGTCGCCATTCCATTGACTGTTGCTTGGACTCAGGAGTCATGTGAGACACCCAAGTCTCATCTCCTGCAACGATGTGGTCCAACAATTCATCTCCTTCCGGATTATATCAAGTCAAAAACGATAAAGCACAGCCCAATCTTTTTATTTTGTGATCGTCAGAAAGCAGTCTTGGAACCCACCGAGAACACAATTTTGTATAATTCAGTTTCTCCGAAACAATGGTGTACACAACTGACCTTGAAACCTGTGTAAATTCAATTGATAACTTTGAAATCGTGAATCGTCGGTCCTCTCGAATTTTACTGTCCACATCACGAACCAAATCTTCAGAAATCAGAGAAGGTAGGCCAAGGCGTGGCTCATCACGCACATTAACCCGCCCGTCCTTGAACATTCTCATCCACGTTCGAACTTTACTGTCATTCATAGCATTATCACCGTAAACTTCACAAATCTGACGGTGAATTTCCGCTGCTGCCAAGTTTCTTGCACTCGAGAATCAAATTACAGATCGTATCTCAAAATCATCGGGCCACTCAATTTTCTTAAACATTATAAACTTCTACAGCTCAGCACACAGACAGACGATACGGCTGCAAATTGAGTGTAAACGCGCGCAAAGCATGCTGGGAGCAGACGCTCAAACGCACTGCGGCGATCACGCGTCATTCTCACTCTCATTCACAAACGGACCTTATTTAAAAAATACCCCTCGTATAATGGAAATAAACAAATCGGCACAGATATACTAAAGAGCGAAGTAGAATATGCGCTAAAACAAATAAAATCTGGAAGAACTCCAAGAGTGGATGAAATATACATAGAAATTTTTAAACTAATTGAATATGATCAACTGGACATTCTAACGAAACTGTTTAATCAGATATACATGACAGGCCAAATTCCACAAGACTGGTTAAAATCAACCTTCATCCCACTACCTAAAAAAGCGAACACCAAGTCGTGCAACCAACACGGATTAATCAGACTTATGAGCCAAACCCTGAAAGTACTTTTGAAAATACTACCAAATAGAATAATATACCAAAAATGCGAAGAAATAATGACTAACACCCAATTTAGCTTTAGGAACGGAGTAGACACAAGAGAGGTATCGTTTTGCATACAAGTTCTAACACAAAAATGTAATGACCAGGGAAAGGATTTGTATGTGTGCTATATTGATTATCAGAAGGCATTCGACGGAGTAAGACACAAGAACCTAATAGAGCTATTACATAAGATTGGGCTAGATCAGAGAGATATCCATCTCATTAAGAACGTTTACTGGAATTAAACAGCCGCAGTCAAGACCGAAGATCTCATGACAGAAGAACTAGACATAAAAAGAGGGATAAGATAGGAATGCATTCTGCCCTCGATATTGTTTAATATTTATTCGGAATTTATCTTTCAAGAAGCGTTACATGACATGGAAGAGGGGGGCATTAAGGTTAACGGTGAAATAATAAACAATATAAGATATACAGACGAGGCAGTCATACTAGCATACAAAGTTGAAGATCTACAAAGACTATTAGATAAGGTTAACGCTAAAAGAGAGGAAATGGGGTTGTCAAGGAATCTTAGTAAAACAAAAATAATGGCTATATCAAAACAATGTGACGTAGTAACAGACAATAGAATAAACGGAAGACAAATAAAGTAAGTATAGACAAAAATACAAATACCTCGGATGTTGGCTAAATGCAAACCTAAACCCTGATACAGAAATTTTGACTAAAATAGAAATTGCCAGAACCGGGTTCCCACAAATGAAAACTATGCTGTGTAACAAAGACTTAAACATTCAGATACAATGGCGCCTGACGAAATGTTACGTATGCTCACTGTTGGTTTATGAAGTGGAGTCCTGGACACTTAAGCAAAATAAAATAAACAAATCAGAGGCTTTTGAAATGTGGCTATATACGAGGTTACTGAAAATCTCTTGGACAACATAGAAGTACTAATAAGAAGGAAAAGATAGAGAGCTGATTACAGTCATCAAAAGAAGAAAAACAGTATATCTGGATCACCCCCTAAGAAATGATAAGTACAATCTAGCACAAGTAATAATGAAAAGGAAAATTGAGGGTAAACGCGGAAGGGGAAACAGGAAAATGTCATGTTTGAGGAACATCAGAACATGGAAAGGAATGGATGTAAACACGCTATTCATAGCTGCGGAGAGTACAGAAATATATGCCAATGTGATCGTCAACCTCCGATACTAAGACACGGCACTCTAAGAAGCAGAATTTATATTGCTTGCTGGGTTTATTCATATATGGACAATTAATTTGTTATAGATGCACATATACCAAAATACCAGATCACGCGATACCAAGGTCGATTCTTATCAATTCCACATGTGTGCTTAAATGTGAAATACCGTTCCAGCAATCTCATTACATGTCATTGAATAGGAAATAAACCCTATAATATAATCATAAACCATCAGCTTCTATTTTTAAATGGTATTCTACACACAGTGAAAATGTACATTAAATAAGACATTTTTGTAATTCCATTGTTAGAAATTTAGGAATATATAATTCTGTCTCGCGTCAATATTTAGAAATACACGAAATGTAAAAGCCGCAGCGACAAAATAGATTTGGGATAAATAGACAATGGTGATGAAAGAGATATGGAGAATGGGAGAAGAAAACACAATTTGAAAAGGGACAAATGATAAAACCTTTGAGATAGATCTGTGAAAGATGTAGTGGGAATAAATGTGTAAAAAACTCTAAAGTGTAAGCGAACGGAAAGCACAACAAACTAAAAAGCTGAGTACCTATAAGAAGATAAACGAAAGTAGAGAAGATAGTAAAAAGGCCATTAATTTTATTAATAAAACAGAAATAACCTCTCATTTTTGGAAGAAGTATATAAGTAAAAACTTAAGATTATACAAGATGGTCGAAGTATTTTATAGCTAAGAATAGCCAAAGTATTGAGTTTTATTGTATTGCTCATCTAGTTTCCATGCTTTAATTATACTTCAATCTTCCTGCAATTTTAAACTGTTACAAAGAAAGCAGAAAGACAATTTAAACGATACGAAATAATTATCTTTTTAAGTACTCCGAAAAAGCCCCACAGTCATGTTTCCAAGCTTGCCAACAAGCTGTTCTTAATTTATTTAGACTCCTCAAGCTGAGAGAAAGAAATACTGACAAAATATAATGAAGATGTCAAACACATTTTCCCGCTTTCGAAAGATATATTATTAAAATAATAAACAAAACGTGGAGGAAGGACAAAACAGGAAGTGCAGTAAATTGTTAAAAGGATTACGAAAAAACGAGATGATGAGATTAGCGAGCAATCCCGATCGGTTTAAGAAACTGGAAAATGCATAAAGTCCAAGCAAATTGGAATAGTTTAAAAATACATTAAGTAACTCATTAATAAAAAGTTATAATGCAGCTGACTTATTATCAACTTCAAAACCTAAATTTGGATATTTCTGAAGTATCTAATTTAGAAATACAGTCAGTCAAACTCCCATATAATGAATTCCCATTTAATGATTTTTTCTATATAATGATTTTTTTGCGAGGATCTTGACCTTCGTACTCAGTTACATGTAAATATACATCTGTATTATGATGTAGACCTTCCATATTGTGATGTTTTTCTTTCAAATTTTTTGATATTACTCTATACAATGATTTTTTTGCGAGGATCTTGACCTTCGTACTCAGTTGCATGTAAAAATACATCTGTATTATGATGTAAACCCTCCATATTGTGATGTTTTACTTTCAAATTTTTATGATATTACTCTATACAATGATTTTTTTTACGAGGATCCCTCCATATTGTGATGCTTTCCTTTCAAATTTTTATGATATTACTTAAGTATACAGGTAAAATTTTGAGCGGATTATGAAATGCTATCTCGTATTTGTATTTTCCAAGAAACTTTTATATTCTTCGTCAAGCATAAATTTAAGTTGGTAAGTGGATTAATGTCCTCCAAATTTCATAGCAGTTGTACCTTTGTAGCTGATGGACACAATTGCTATGATAAAAAATATAATCCGTGGTTTTTACATCTCTCAATGTGTAGTTGATCTACCATTGTACATGAATTTGTTAGCTGCTATCTTGGTGTTGAAATAAGCGGTTCTTTAAAAATGGAAAAACGAAAATGTTGGCATTGCTGCCAACATGTGTCAGTCAGTAATCGTAAAAACAGCGAAGAGGTATTAAGACAGAACGAGGATATGTCCACATCATATTCTTAAAAAAAAAAAAATACTTAATAGAACACAATCATGCATTGACATCAAATAATATAATAACATTTTTACACCTCTGTGATGATAAATGTAAATTGGCTACACTTGAAGTTTTCCAAATTCACAAACACATTTAACCTTCCTTATCTACATATGTTCCTAATACTGCTTTTAAAAATGACATGTAAAATGAAATATATCAAGCTCAGATATAGGTACTGTTAAAATTGTGACTATTTGAACATGAATTTTTTACTTTCACAACGTACAAGTTGTGACTTAAACATGGCGCCAACTGCAGAGATTCAACCACGAACTCCACAAAAAACTTGTTCGAGGAACGAAATTCTATTACATTTTATTGAGTTGTAGAAAAATAATAAATACTACTATTATACAACTATAGCGTTGAAAGGAGAATTTTCTGCGTTTTTCAGAAAGGTTTTGGACATGTAATCTAGTAAATAAGCGAGTTATTGGCATGGACCAGTTAAAACTCCCCCCAGTAGATAAATAATAACTTAGTCCATACAAACTAGATACAGTTAAAAAACGTTTTTGACAAAATTTTTGCCGTATCCAATATCCGAAAACTGGCACCGCTGGGTATAGTAGGTTTAAGGGTCTAACTGCAGACCTCGAACATGAAAATTGGAGAATTATCTTTCTACTCGCTTTATGTTTAAAACTGTTTGTCGTAAAGAAAGCAGAAAATGAATTCAAAAATTAAAGGCTAATAAATATTTACTCAAGAAAGCACGCCGTAACTTGTCAACAAGTTGTTCTCTATTTACGTCTCCAAGCTGGCACGTAATTGGATTTAACAAGCAAAAGAGTAAGCAAAAATCCTTCACACGTAGCTTCACAAATATCATTAAAGTTGCAGTCTGTCTCTTCTGATGGCATTTTAGCTATTTAAGAGATCAAAACACATTCATCACATTATACGTTAGTAGATCTTAAGTAGGTACGTATAACACATAGCGAATTGAAATTTAATATCTAAGGAACGTATATTATTCTCTCAAATGATTTTTAAAGTCTCAGAAACGAAGCAACGTGAGATAGGAAAGAAATTATCACCATAGAACAAGTAATAATAAACAATTAATGCATATAATGACGTAAATTCCGTAAAAGAATATGACAATGTTAAGAAAAAATCAGGGTCTCTGCTATCCATCTGTCGCTTCGTGTAATACTATTTTGGTTTATTCTCATACTGATGCCATAATTTTTTTCTTCTTTCTGAATACATATGTATTAGTCTAACCTTAGACATAAGGTCTCTTTTAGCCTTTTCCATTATTCTCTGTCTTAAGTTTTCTGGGACGACCCCATGTTTACCATAATTATATGCGTATTAACAAAACTACAAATTAGACAAAAGTCATTACCAGGAACTAATGTTGAAGCGATTTTAAGGCTCTGGAAATTCGCAGCAACCTGGAATGGAACAATAAAAGCGGTTACCATATGGAAATACAGCCGCATTCCGCCCGCAAGGTTAAATGCTTGATGCGTTTTTACAAGGGTTTCCGTTCCATTCAAACCTGATTTGTAAACCACAGTTGCACTTTGCAAAAAGTATAGCACTATGTTATCGTAACATGTTTCTTGCAAGTATCTATTTACGTATATATTTTTTCATAGCTAAACCGGCAGAAAATGTAACATTTAGTATTTATGAATGTTATGTTCCGTGCTTTAAAGGAGCTTTAAGGTCACCCCTGCGTAATAGGATTGGAAAACGACGTAGAGAACTTACTTAGATCCCAGTAAACTATGTGATTTTTAACTATTTCACGCGTTTCTGATCTCTAGAACCATTACTGGTAATATTAATTTATTTTACTTCTAAAGAGTATTTTTTATTTTTTGTACTGTACTTGCAGAGTTTTGCAAAAGAGAGATATTCCAATCTAACTCATATTGTATAATCAACAAAATTGGCTGTGAAAAACAAAACATCTATCTGTACGTAAATCTGAAAGTGTCATACAGACAATTTACAATAAAGATACCGTAAAATCTGAAAAATGCTCCCAAGAACTGTAGTTATACTATGGTACTTGGCCCAAATCAGTGCATAGTCTACTTCAAGTTATACCGTTATCAGCTTTAAAAAGCTACTTGTACAACAAGGTTTACAATCTATTTATAACGCGGCTTAAATCAGCGATCACATTCAGGTAAATTTACATATTGCGAAGAGACTGAGGTTAGCTAAGGGTCGTAACTCAAGCCAGAAGCCGAAATTATCTGTTTTTAATTCATTATTTGTAGTAGTTATGTTGAATTTGAATTTGGCGCGCTATGCAAGTACACAATAGGTGGCGCGGGGGAAAAGACAGAAGAAGACTAGAAACCCAAAAAAAGTTGTTATTTTTTATGCTGGTGTGAATACGAATAAAACACTTAATCCTTATGTGGTTTTATTTTTGTTCAACTACGGTCAACCTACATATTTATTTTTTTTTTAAGTAGTTTGTGTCCTGATCAGCCGTTTATAGCTATGCACGGAACTGTTAACTTATAACTTTGCACTGAATTAACTTAGGGAGGTCGGCTCCGTTCGAGCTCCTCAGTCGCTGAGTTCTTCATCGGTTGTTATTAAATCTTGTGGTAGTCTGCGCTTTAGTCGAAGATGGATAGATTTTTCGCCCAGTGCGTACCTGGTGGCACCGGGGGATTCACCAAGTTTAGCATGGAATGTTTTAATACACCTTTTGATGAAAGAGTCGATTGTTGGAATTCGAAGTTCGTTGTGTAGTTGTGTATTCCTTATGAACCAAGGCGAGTTTGTTGCAATCCGCATGATTTTATTTTGAAGAACTTGTAATTTTCGGATGGTAGTTTTTGGAGCCGCACCCCACACTGTACATGCGTAGGTTAATACGGGTCTAAGTAATGATTTATATATTAGAAGAGAAAATTCTAGTTTCAGAGGCGATTTACGATTTAATACAGGATACAACTGCGATAATCTGCTATGACATTCGTTTAACTTTTTATTTAGGTGTAGCTTCCATGTTAGACGCTTGTCAAGATAGACACCTAGATACTTGACACCATCATCAGCTGGGTTCCATGGAATGGGTTGTTGGTCAATTAAGATATTAGGTGGTATATTTGGACGTCGTAAAGTGAATATTTTAGTTTGGCATTTACTTGTGTTTAGAGATATGTTCCAAATGTTTAGCCAAACACTTAACTCGTTGACACTTGCTTGAAGCTGTTGTACAGCATTATCAATGTTTTCATGTTGACTAATCAGAGCAGTGTCATCTGCATACATCGCAATTGTTGAGTTATTCACTTCTGGGATATCATACATGAAAATATTGTACAGGATTGGGCCTAATATGGACCCTTGAGGAATTCCGGCTGAGATTGTTTTACTTGATGATATGGTACTATTTACTCTCGGAAAGTTGGTTCCTCTAGAAATGATTTGAAAATCAGTAATAAGTAATCAGAAGTGTTAGTTTCTGTGAGTTTATATAACAGTCCATCTAGCCAGACAGTCTCGAAAGCCTTTGCGATGTCAAGAAAGGCAATTAGAGTATGCTGTTTGCGCTCGAAACCTCTTTCGATAATTTCACTAATTCTCAGTAGTTGATGAGCTGTAGAATGGTGAGGTTTAAACCCGAACTGGTAGGCTGGAATGATGTTCTTGGTGGTTAATTCAGCATTTAACCGACTTTGAATTGTCTTTTCAAATAATTTTGATAACACTATCAGTAGACTAATCGGCCTATAGCTTGCAGGATTTTGGGGATTTTTCCCTGGTTTAGTAATCATCACAATATGAGCAATTTTCCAATATGCGGGGAAGTATCCAATTCTGAGGCAAGCATTAAAGACAGCAGTGATGTAACAGACCGCTTTTCTGGTGAGCTTTTTAAATACGATATTTGGAATAAGATCATGTCCTGGAGATTTCTTATTAGGCAGTTTTTTAATGTACTTTGTCAGTTCTCTAGGGCTGATGTGTTTTATATTTCCAGGGACATTTGGGAAATTGTTCGTTACATAGTTTTTAACGTGTTGTTCTCTTCCGGCGTTCTCTTGATTGCTAACTGTGGTAAAAACGGTTTCAAGATATTCTGCAAAAACTTCACTTTTTTCTTTGTCGGTGATGTAAACAACATTATTTTGTTTTAGTGGCGATGCGTAGGGGCTTGCTTAAGGATACGTTTTGTTGCTTGCCATAGTGAATGGTCCCCAGGTTGCAATTCTTCAACATATGTTCTATAGGTACGTATTCGATAGCTATCCAATTCGTATTTAACCTGCCACACCAGATGATTCAGTAACTGCCTTCGACAAGGTTCCCTGTTTCGTTGCCATTCTCTTCTGACCCGGTTCTTTTCTTGTATTAATCTCATTATTTCTAATGGCGGTTGATTGTAGTTCGGTTTTCTAGGGTTGCGTTGCACCGTTGTTGCTTCCTGTATGGACTGTTTGATTGTTTCTTGTAGGTTGGTTATGGCGATGTCTACGTCTTCTTTTGTTTGTAAGTATGTGGGACACTGTATTTTATTTTCCATTGTTTGCTGGAAGGTCTCCCAGTTGACGCGGCCGTTAATAAGTCGCGGTAATTTTTCTATTATATGTGGCAATTCTGTAAAGCAGACCAGGATTGGTAGGTGATCTGAATCTAACTCGGTCAGAACTGTTTGTGTTATAGGAAGACTACAATGTTTGTGTAATATGATGCTCAGGATGTCAGGTAGGTAATCACTGCGGTATGGGTAATGGGTGTATGAGTCTGGTGCTGAAATTTGAATAGCATTGGCATTTGCGTAATTGTAAAGTCTTATTCCATTCTGATTGTTGACGCGGCGTCCCCAAATAGTGTTTTTACAATTAAGGTCACCTATAAGATATGTAGGTTCATTACTTACGAATAGTGCTTGGAGATCAGCCTCCAGTATCCTTTTATTTGGTTGCTTGTAGGCACTTACGATATTAATTATACTGTTATTTGCTAGTTTTAATTTTGCCGTTACCGTTTCAATACTTGCAAATGTTTGTATGGGAAGTGGATCTATGGTTAGGTTTTTCTTTGCGACTATAGCAACTCCCCCTGATGCAATAGGAGCTGTTCTATCATGCCTATAGATTTTATATCCAGGTATAGTGAATTTCTCTGTATTTACTAAATGCGTCTCACTAATGCATGCGATGTCAATATTATGGTTTGCTAGGAATGTCATAAAACTTGTTCGTTTTGTTTTTATGCCATCGGAGTTCCAACTGGCAATTGTTAGTTTTTTAATATTAGTCTGATTATTTGCCATTTATAAGAAGTGGTGGCAATAGCGATAATAGAGCAGTTTTTATTTTTTCCATGTGTGGCTTAAGAAGGTCTAATATAGTTTTAAGTATTAGGGTTACAAAGTTCGTTGATTCCTCGTTTTGGCTTTCCTGCTTGTTTTGGTTGTTGTTATTTGTCGCCCCTTCTTGTGTGATATTTGTTAATGTATTAGACCAGCTTTTCCTTACTCTGGGTAATTGCGGGAAGTTCGTATTATTGATTTCTAAAGCTTCATTGAGGCTAGTACGTGGGTTGTGATTGTTGTGATTGTATTTATTGTTGCTAGCTTTTTGTGATATGGTTTGATAATAAGTACAGCCTTTGTAGTTGGCGGGATGTTCGCCGTCGCAATTGACACACTGCGGCTTGTCTTGAGGGGATTTAGTGCAAGTTGAATAATGATGATTCCCTTTGCATTTGACACATCGCGGGGAGAGCCTACAGTAATTTTTAGTGTGTCCGTACAGTTGGCATCTTGAACACTGCGGTATATCTGGCGACTTTCGTCTAGGTTCTACACTTACAATACAATAGTTTAGTTTATCTAGCGTAAAAATCTCTTTCGCTTTGTCGTTTTTTGATAATTCGACTGTGCAAATTGGTATTGGATATTTATTTTTGTTATATAGCCTAGCAACTTTTATTACAGGGAGATTTTTAGCTGTTAATTCTGTTGTGATTTCCTCTACGGTAAGAGAGATTGGCACACTGCGAATCACCACAGAAAGGGCCTGTGCTTTAGGGTTACTATATGTATGGTATTTGAGTTGATGTAGGTCATAATACTTTGTTAAGTTGCGATAATCTTCAATGCTACTTAAATTGATTCGTAAGAAATTACCTTTATATGCGGTGGTGAATTCCCCTATGCTAATTGCCTGGATGTCCTTTAAAACTTCTTGGTAATTTTTACTTTCATGCAAATATATAGGAGGAATGGTAGGTTTCTTCGTAGTTGATTGTTGTTCTACTTGATTTTCTGTTTGTTGTTCTACTTGTATTTCAGTTTGTTGTTCTGTTTCATTTGTTTGCATTTTGTCTTGAATGTCGCAGCCACTGCCTTTATAAATTATAGATTGTGTATTAGATGGTAAAAAGTATTTATTTGATGTTATAAGTTGATTAGGGTCAAAGAGGTATCTCTTATTCGGATCGTCAGCTGATGGGGAAATTTGACTGATGCCGCGTTTATTGTTGTTGTTAGACATGCTGTCTGAGGTTTTTTGGGCCTCGGGAGAGGCCCCACTAAATTATTAGTTGGATATTTCACTATTAAATTTATTTTAAGTACGCTCGAGGTTAAAATATAAATAGTAATGTTTGGTGATAAGACGTCTGCATTCACTGATAGCGCTCGTATGAAACGTACTGACCACGACCAGCGTTCGCGCGCGACTAAACAACCTAAATATTTAAGATTACTTTGTCTAGTTGAACTGTTCTTATTTATGTTACACCTAGTACACTGCATATCAAAATTAGCTTCCTTTATTAGCTTGCATGAGTTGTAAGTTACTTTTTAGAGATAAGATTAGTTCGTTGCCTTATTGTCTGCTTTATTGACATAATTTTTTTACTTTAAAAGTAAACAGCGCAAACCAGTTGTTGATGAATTCTGTGCGAAGTAGTTATTTGTTTATACTATATTTTAAAACGTGGACACCGTGGACTGATAGCGAACATTTAATTCGGCAAAATATATCAATGTATTGGGAAAACTTCTTGGTCACGGTAAAATTGTTAAATTAAAGATTGAATGAAGATTAAACTGCAATAAAGTGTTCCTAAATGACATTGCTAGGTTTTATTAAATGTATGGGATTTAAACATAAAACTATAAACAAGCGCTAAATTATTATGAAATCAAACAAATTACAAGCACGGCACCGCGAGTCTTTCCAAAACATGAAAACACACCGCCACAAGGAAATAGAAATTCATGATACTTAGGCGAAACTTGGTACGACTCCCACGATACTGTACAGAAAAGTTGGTGAGACAATTCCAGTCAGTGAAAAATATATATGCCAAAAGACTGGTATATTTTGTTTCATGTAATTATAATTCTATATTGTAATTTTATTATTGTTAAAAAATGTAAATACATATTTACAACTAAATAAAATGGATATTTGAAAATGTTGAACTTCCAAATTAAATTCCTAAAGCCGGGTCTGTTATTTTATCTGCATTTATAACTTCGTTAAATGTTAACCAGGGGTTACCAAGCACCCTTCGGTGAGACAATAACGATATAACTTCAAGGAAACTATAACAAAGTCTTAAATTGTATCCATACAAAGCGCAGGTTTAAAAATTTGCTCGAATGAGAAGGGAATCTTCATAGATTTCATCAAATACGTCTACTCCTAGTGAATGTTTTGCTAAACAATAAAGCTACAACTTGGCTATATTCAGCAAGATGGTGCCCCAGCATACACAGCTAGATCAATCTTGAATTACTTCCAGGAGTTTTTTAATTTCTTCCCTTAGGACATTTTTTTATATCTAAAATACACAAGAGACTAGTTCATACCATCATGAACAAAATGATTATGTGCCATTATCACCCTCTGGTTATACTAAAATGCGTTTAATAATATGAAATTTATGTTTGCAAGCTAATGGAGGTTAGCAACAGCAACTACTGCAGTCTTCAGTAACCAACACTTGCATTTAAGAAAAAACGGTTATTTTCGAATCCACAAATCAACTATCTTAAAAACAATTCCATGGAAAGTTTAGGATACAGTAAAGGATACATCAAGCACTGTATATAAGCAAAGTGATTAATTTGGCTGACTGTAAATAAATACTGCTTACAATGTTTGTTGTTTGTTTTATTTTTTATTTAACGTCGGCCTATTTCTGCTACTATGGCTAATCACCGACGCCAGGGAGCGATCCTACCACACCTGGAAATTTAGCCTGTTTGAGGGTTCTTTTGACGTGCCCAACAACACTTGGACACGGGGCCTACGATTTTACTTGCTATCCGAGAACAAGGGCCGTTTTAGCGTTTTTTATCGCTCAGAAAAAAACCACCGACCTCGGCGTCCGGATTCGAACCCGGGACAGCTGCGTGAAAGGCATACGGCCAACCTATCCGAGCTACCGGCGCCGGTTACAATGTTTAATCAATTCTACAACAGTCTAATGAAACGTAGCAAAGGCGACTTGAAACCATTAATGCAACCAATAAAGTGGTATTATATCTAGACACATTATAAAGAATGTGAACGCGTCCAAAACGTTTATAAGTTTGATAACCGCTATAGATCCTCAATATTTGTAAACTTGCATACATCCTAATAACTCTCTCTTAACAGCTCTAAAATAGCGTTTAAATTATAAACTACATGACTTAAGTAACGACACGTGCTGTTTACCATGGCACAGTTTAAACATAAATGTTGCTGATCGCACTGTAGATACAAGAACAAACCTAAAAAGCATTAGGCTAAAACCTGACAATTCATCAACCACATCAAAATTAGTCACCCCAATAACAGTTAAACAGTGTTACCAATTATACATTTGCCTCAAATTAATCTTAATTTTCACAAAAACGCTACTTTTCTCTTCCTCTTCTTCGAAGGCGCCAGCGACATTTATTTATGTCAGAGTTTAAATTCTACTTTTTGCCCCCGCTAAACAGATACACATTTTCTATTTGCCTTCGTAGTTTCAAATGATGTTTGCACGACAATTTTGAATTAACCTTGCGAGACAAACTTGGATTTAAACTTGGTGTTTACCTTTAATAAACACTTTGTGTATTTTACATTTCAACTCTAAACGGAGCAATGCAGCGGACGCTCAGATTAACAATAAAATTTATATGGGCGAATGAATGTTATGTACATAAAAATGCGTGCAGATCGTAAATTTAACGTCCGGAACCAAACTTACCGGTCCACTAAACAAGTTGCAGTAAGAGGAATGGTACTTACCTGAAAAAAAAAGAAAAGTTAGTTTACTGTTGATACCCAGCTACTTTACGAGGGACACCATTGATTAATACTAGGTGTTTTGGGTTTATTTTGTATATCGCCCATAGCAATCAAGAACGAATCGAGGGGAGGGGATAAACAGGTCACGTATATTGCACAATTTGGGAGAAAAATATAAGAATATGTGTTCGCAATTGCTTCGGTGGATAATTCATTTTAATAGCAATTGAAGTGGCATATTGTAGTTTTACATGAAAACCGTACTCATTAAATTATACTGTCAGGCCGTGATTTTTATCAACTCTGTTAATAATTCTTAAATGTGCGCTCAATAAATAAGTATTTGCAGAAGTATACGTAGCTTCTATGGGCTCAAAAAACATTCGGTAAGGATTAAAAAGGTTTGAACCAAAAACTGGGCAGCCCAGGTACATCTTGGAATTTTGAGAGAAAACAAGTGGTAGCAGAGAGGGTTAAGGGCTGCCAGCAGCAACAGTCTACCCAAGACAGTTTTCAGGGTATCTAGGCGTCAGTTTGCCTATTTTGGCGTGATCACTTATTAATAACGTTTGAGAATCTACTAACTGATTGCTATACAATTATCCCCTATTTTGGGAGGAGGTGCAATATTACTCCTACAATTTGTGTTCATTACATGAATATGGGCTGCAAAAGCAAGCTCCGGTGTAGTAGACAGTGGCGTCGCATGTATATGTGTGTGCGAATGCGAGTGTATGTATACATTGCGCTAACGAGATTATGATACATACCCCACGAAGTATTATATGTATTTACCCGTATGGTTGCGGATTATCTACTGGTAATTCTATGTGGCTTACAAGCACTGGATTCTGTTATTGTTATTGTACAAGATTGGAAGCAGTAAAGTAGTGAATATAATTAGCTATACGAGTAGATTATGTGTGTGGTATGTTCAATCATTATACACTTAGCAATGCTTGGGGAGGTAGTCAGCTGGCAGAGATGGTCTTGTGAAGGCGACTACCTTGATTTATTATTATTACTTTTACTATGAATGTTACAATAATGCCGGGATAGCATTGACTGACTTTTACGAGAAAGGTCGCCAATTATACTGTCCCCTCCGCATGTGTGACTAAGAGGGAATGTCCCCCTGCGACTCCCTGTAAATAACAGTGTCTGGCTGGTCACAGTCCAGGTTCAGAGTTCCCCCTGGACTATTGGTGCGCCAAACAATTTTCATAATTGTAGTAATTCATCTACGATTACGAGTGTCTGCGGTGTCCAGGTGTAAAGGACTAGAAGACCCCCGGTGAGTGCACCTGCCCAATATTTATCAACAGATCAATAAGTCCGTATTTTATCATCTGTTGCATGTTACCTGCCTGTCGCCGACAGTGAGTTCTGATCGCATCTGCTGTTTGTTTACCCAGGAACACCATAAATGAACTACAGAAGCGCTGTAACTTTAGATAATTATAATTTTAAATAAAGCTTTTTTATACGCCCCCGTATGGTCGGCCCTGACAATTCTGATTTTCGTTTTAAATAAGTGTAGCAGAGAAAGTGTCCACCCAGTTGCTCGCCACCGTTTGCTCGCCTGCGGTTTGCTCGCGGGTACTTAGTACTGGCAGCAAATTGACTGTTGAGCAAACGGATGGTGAGCGAGCATCGCTATCAGCACACAATCGGTGGCGAGCAAATGGCGGCAAGCAAATGGCCTAGAACCAGCAGAAAGTCATCTAGTGGATTTACTAAAGTCGCCAATCTTCATACTTATTTTTTAATTTTCGCCTTAAAAATCTTACAGTTGTTTAAAGTAATGTAAAAACTAATTAATTCAACCACTTAAAACTGAATAAATTTCAGTCCAAAAGGGGAAATCCCATAAAACTTCGACATTTTCTTTAGAATAGTTACGAAACAATCCCCCAGTCTTTTCATCTACACGTTTCAGAATTGCTTTATATGCTTCTTCTAAACAACTCATCGCAGCTTGGTAAGTTCAAAAGAGCTACTAAAATGCATTCATATCTGTTATTATTATTTATTAATTCAGAATTTGGTCTTCCCGGTTACTACAATATTTAACAAAATAAAGAAGGAGAAGAAGGAACACTGAAATAAATCACATATGATAAATCGTCGTTTGAAACAGTATAAGGAAGCTACGAAATTATAGCTATGGAAAATAAAAATTTGATTTTTGAACGAATACCTCCCTTCGTACACGAAAGGGGGTGCTGATTCACACATGGGCTGAATGTGTAACTACCTAAATATCAGTGGCTATCCTAATCTATATTTCTAGTTTGTTTGCAGTTCAGTTCAGCACATCAAATAACATGAAAACCGTCCTGATCATAAAATACCACTGCCAAAAACTTTAAGACAAACATAGTTTATCGATCGTTACTCCGACACCTAAAATTCAGAATTTCATGCTGGAATGTGTCAAGCATTTGGTTGGAAAGTTAAACACAAAAATTCCTACATAATCGATGCTTAAAACTTACCTACAGAAATGTTACAGTAATATAAGAAAATATACAATACATTGTTTTACTGCGGAAGAGACACTTGGCAGGGGGCAAAGAATTTGTGGAAGATAATTTTGTAGGTACTCTGAAAATTGATTGATCTAATGTTTATACATTAGCAAAAATTTGTTACCACCTTAAGCACTAAGCACAAAGCGTAATGTAAAAATGCCAAGCTATTTCGAATACGTCTTTGACAGATACTTCCTGCACTCGGCAATTGTTAACTTTATCGCCTGTATAGTGTGTCGGTTTGAATCTGACCACCAGTTACCAAAAATACCAGTGATAGAGGCTGAACTTTGAGGCACACAATGGAGGAAGATATTTATAGTTTTTCTGGAGCAGTTATCTTCAATTACATTCTTAATAGTTAGCTAGAAGGTATTCACCGCAACATTGCAAATCTTTTCCTTCCACTGCGCATCTTGCTTAGGAGTTTTGTTTAAACTACATGATGTAGTAAACGTCACCGTATACAGAAGAAAAGTACTCCACGTTAAATATATCGCAAATTTGCAAAAAAAATCTGACTAGAGTAATCTCTCCCTCTCCAAATTCTCTTGCTCCCGTAAGACCTTGGTGTACTTACCCCATAAGTATCAAAATATTGATTGAAGTAGATTGTAATACTCAATTCTGTACTTTTCCACAGTCAAGTTTGCACCTCTTAATGGACTTATGACTCTGAGAATTTTCTTGGTTAAAAGGAACGTTAAGCGATAAAAATTACATTATTGCTTAATTCAAAACGTATGTTACTACCTATGCCATTTCAAAATTTCTCAAAACATTAATACAATACAATGGTTTAATTGAAATTTCAAAATATCTTTAGCTATATCTACATTCAAAACTAAGTAATATAAAAATACGGACTTTTCTCCGAATAATAATTCACAATTCACAACCATTCGACTCAGTATTCAGCTATAACAATTTTCTCTTTTAACTGTCTAATCCAGGGATGAGCAACACGCGGCCCGCGGGCCGCATGCGGCCCGGCTCACGTTTTCGTGCGGCCCGTCAAAGCTTTACTTTTTAACTTTTGAAATATATATTTCTATGTGTTAAATTAGAAAAAAGGCTATTAAATTACAAAAAATATATGAATATATTTTAAAGCAGTTCCGATTTCATAAAAATTGCACTTTTGAAGAAGCCATTCACATAAATCGTGCCGACGTACATAATCC